>DWPA01006499.1:0-10953 GCA_018251375.1 Calpodes ethlius
TCGACTATGTTTTGATATGGAAATACATATTACTTTTTTTTACGTTAAGAAAAAAAATATTGCAGCAAATATTGTCTCGCACTATTGACCAAGTAGAGTCACGTGACATTAAAGCAGTCACTGTGGCTCATACACTTTATAACGCCATTGAACATTGACATTTTACTGTACAAATGAGACTGGTAGACCTGTTTGTTAATTCGTCAGGGAAGTTTTAGCAGTGCGTAAGTATTTTTTTATGCGGTTTTGATATTTTATGCCTTTCAATGAAGAATGATCACGCGCTTTCAAGCATCGAGAATGAAGATACATATCTCCGTGAGCGATGCAATTTTCAATAAAACTAATACTGCGTGAGTAAACATTTAGAGAAAAAATTGCGTATTTTATCAAGGGAGCGGAACTTAGAACAATATCTTTAATAGTATTTTTATAGACATAACATTTTATTTCATTGGTAAGTAGTTTTAAACACTAATATGAATTTGTCGTGAGAATTTCACAAGCAGTTATTTCGCTTTTCTATAAAGTTGATATTTCTGACATATGTACCTACTATTAGAACTTCACTGAAGAATTTTCTATTATTTCGAAATCATATTTTTCTAGTTTATTTCTTATAATACGGCTCGATGGCAGTTCAAACAGGTTGTTTGCCGTGCCGTTGTGGTTTCGGGTCGCTACGCGCTCGTGTTATTATGTTTAATCCGACTTCGTTGATGGTGAACTGACTCACGCGAAGTAATTAGACGGTGAGAAGCCTTAGAACAATATTTTATTGATGAGGAACTTTTGTTGGATAATTAGAACAGACACACACTTATCTATGTTTTGTTATCTAAGTTTTAACAAAAAAAATATTTAAAAGTGACATCGCCAATATTTTCTTTTTGATTATACCTTTTTTTTTAATTATAAGTCAATGCTTAAGTATAGTTCTACTTGGTTTAAAAAAATATATAATAATTCCTTTAATAAAACATCCCTTCATGTAAATTCTATTAAAATAGTATTGATGTTTCACATTTGTTAGTCGATCCGCGGTTTTTATTTATTTAATCAAATTTTCTTGACACTTTTCTTACAGTGAAAGTCAAGGTAAATTATAAACCGCATTCTCCCGCGTAATACTAATAGTGCCTTTTTCTTTATAACCTTTTAAACGCGGTTTTATAGTGGCTTTTAAATTTCCGGCGAGCGCTTTTGACTGGAGTTAACCACTTAAGAACCACTAGGGCAGCTTTAAAACTTTTATTCGTCCTAATTTTACATTTACTTATATTTAGTTATTGTTATAGATTTATACAAATATAATCCTTATACATCCCCTGTCAGACTATCCATTTCTCATAAGTTTTTTTTGTGTTAACAATGATGATTTTGTTATGACACTGAGAAAATATTAACTCTTATCGTAGGAGCTAGAATAGAAATGATCATGAATAGTTATAAACTATCTCTAAAACTACAGAAAGTAAAAAAAAAAACTGTAATAATGAGCTATGATATTTGAGAATCATTGTGCTGTTGCTATAACATTACCTTTTGTATGATGACCTAGGTGTACCCTATCCACTATCCACCTACATTGTACAACAGTCCTATTTATCCATTAAAGCGTGGTTCAACTGGTTGCCCTCAGCCGCAACCATCCCGAGCCCGTTGCAACCACAATTGTTTGTTTTTTCACGACTACATCGCACTGGGTGGTATTTTAATAAAATGATATAGTTTAATGAAAATACATTTAATTTTGCACATGTATTATAATGGAAATGTTATTAATATAATGGCCAAGTATTAAAAATATTGATATAAAAAGATTTTTAAATATGCCTTGAATATTTCTGCCCTGACTTTAATTTTGTTTCGCTTCTGCACGTTGTTTTATACTCAGTGAAGCAATTACGAAATATACAACATAATTTTATATGCATTTATACAATTTATTTTTCTATTTTAGTATTCTTCGATTATTTTGTAACATCTCGATGAGACATTTTACATTATTCGTTAACTTATGAGTTATTATTTTCCAATTTCATACTGTAATGAGATGTTCAAACTTCAAAGCGTCGAATCCATAACACGGCGAAATCAATTAATGTCAATTACAAAATATTAGTTACGTACAAGAAAACGAAACATAAAATCATATTAAATATCACAAAATGTGACTAAGCTTTTGCTACTTAATATAAAAACACGAAAGCTATCATAACTTATTCCATGAATTCTATTTTTTTATATAATGGCAAAGATGATTAACTTTTTAATCCATTTGATATGACGAATTCACAATTATTCTGGACAATAATAACAACAAAAGGGCTGTTGCGACATGCGATAGACTAGTTCCACCTAGTGAAAATGTTGACAATCATTTTGTGTTACTCAAATTACTTTCGATCGATTTTCAATGGACCTTGTGTTTTACATTTGGAACGAGTTTGTGTGAGTTGTCGGCAGTAATGTGGATACATTTTGACCTATGTAAATATTTATTTGAATGCCATTAGTGTTTCTTGGAAACTAACATTGTAGCGTGTATTCGGAAAGAAAAATATGATAGAGCTTTAATATGTTTTCCTACATGTTTTCATCTACTCTTTTATTAATTTTTATGACATGAATTAAACATATCTGATATTAAATATTTAAAATTAAAGTATTTATATTGTATTTAACAATTTTATATTGTGGTATACTCAATTCAAATTAAAATTATAAATGTGAATGTCTATTTATCTGTGACCTTAGAACGGTAAATCTGCTGAAATTATTTAATTCAACTTTAGTATGGAGATAGTTTGAGACCCTAGGAAGGATATAGGATATTTTTTATCTTAGAGAACATTATTTGAAGAAGTGAACAGAGGGGTTGAAACTTATATGAGGAATCAAACATTTTTCAACAGTTTATAACTAATTTAAGTATAGATATAACGAAAATTCATAAAGATAAATTGAAACTCCGGAAAACCTGCCTAAATATTGAAGATATCAAAATGCCGCTATCGCGAAAGCTATTGCCATTAGGGAATTTAAGGTCTGTAATACCTGATGTGGACCACCAGGGGATCCAAAAAAATGTGAGACCTTTCGAAATACCACCATCCCGAAAATTATTCAACGTGACGCTCATTTACTAAAAATATATATTTATGGTTGGATGTACTTGATAAATCCGGCGTCTAAATGGGTAAAGTAGGAAAACACAAAAGTTATGGCCAATTTATTAATCTAAAGTTCTTCTGTGCAACGTATTATGAAACATTAGGGTTTGTAGTATTAAATATTTAAAGTTAGATTATCTAACTGATCGTTAAAAAGACAAATACCCAAGATTATTTGCGGGGTTCCAGTTATTTATCGAATACACGTGTCCCCAAAGTAGTTATAGGGTTGGCCCAGATAGCAGTAGAGTACGTGCATCACGAAGTTTAGAACAACGCGTCACGTGGTGCAAAATGGTTATTGAAGCGTGTAAGACTGCAGAAACTTTAAATATTAATACGAAAGTTTTGTTCAATATTTGTTACATAAATTGTGACTCCTTTCGTGCGCTTCCGGTTTGAAAAAGCTCTGAATTATGAATTGATACCGTCTATTTCCTTACTCTGTGTTTGTGTTTTTGAAGAGGTTTTTGACGATGGGTAACTTTTTATAAGAATAATATTTTTACTGAACTCTGTGAAGTTTTGACTGTAGATTAATATTGCATAATAGATAAACACTGTAGAAAAAATATTGTAAATGACAAAAAGATATGACAGTAAGTGACCACTAGGTTAACACCAAATTATATCATCGACACGTTGTTAATAACAAAAAAAAACCTGAGTAGGTACTAACCTTTAAAGGTAATTTAAAATGAATAGTTTTAAAAAAAATAAATATGTATACTACATTAATTTTTAACTGTGCAGTTCACCATTGATGAGTTACCCTGTCTAGATTCCTCTTTGAAGTATCAGGTCATGATTGTCATAAAGATGCAGTGTCGAAACTACAGAAGTGTATCAAATTTGAGCTCAGAGGATAAGAGATATTAGTTATTATTGACTTGACGTTGACTCAAACCAGCATAGTAACAAACATTGCTTTTAAAGAGAAAAGAAAATGGTCATATTGGACATTCAGTAGGAACATTCTTTCGCGATACATTATGGATCAAATAATAATCATAAGCACATTTATTCACAACGTTTTTAATATAATGACCGACGATTGTACTTGATATCTTTTTTTGTGTAAACGAATAAATTATTTGGAAGCCGAACATTATCCCTAATTATAAATTATATAAAATGAGTACCTTATGTAAGGCTAAAGGCCAAAATCCACTGCCGTGTACTTACTTATGTATTTTACCGTAAAATATATATTCTCTTTTATCTTTTACTCAAGGCAGGGTTTACAGGTAAGCTTTGATATTCTTTTTCCCAAAAAAAGATGATTTCCCCATATAGATTCACGGTTCCTAATACATTTTTACATTCAAGTGTGTTTTTTTCTGAGCCAATTGGAATACTCACGTATTTTCAACAAATCGAACAGTGCGAAATATTCAACAACTTTCATCGCAATTTCAAAGAAATAACGCTGCGTTTTCCTCTCTAATAAACTCCAATTTAGTGTAAAAGCGGTGGGACGTGGCCAGTACAACCACATTTAGAGCTGGCTATTTCACACCAAGTGGGCCGCTATGGAAATTCGAATACGAGTCGTACGTAGTAAAAATGTTTTTATACAGCATCGAGGGAACTAACCGATTTATTTTTAGTAATACTTTATCAAAGTAAGTATTTTGCAGTGTGATGACATTCACAATAGTTTTTGTGAAATGCGGTGGGTACTTACGATATGTATATTTTAAGTCAATATTTTAACACACTTGTAAGAGTCGTGGTCACGGCTGCACTGCGGCAGAGCGAGGCGTTAATTATGAATACAATATTTACGTTTAATATCCCTTATTTTTTAACTAAGATTAGTAGAACATATAACTGTATAATTATTGAGCCATTATTCACATAATTCGAAAAAGTTGATCTGAATAAAATTTTTCAAATATTTTTTCAAAATTAGAACTGGGGTTAGACTGGACTTATAAAGTTTTTAGTTAGGCACACTCAATATTATAACCTTAAAAAGGCAATAATCGAAGCATAAGCTAGTTTAAATGGCTAAATAAATCAATCAATTTGATTTCGAATGTACAGAATCACTTTATGTAATCAGCCGTTCATCAACGTGACTAGGCGTCTATTTGTCTATCAAATCCTCAGCTGTATAGTTATAGAATAGTCGTAAATCTTACTAAGAAATGGAAAATAATTCTGATATCATTTACAATATAGAAATGTCTTTTGTCCCAATTCCAACCTAAAAGTGTTTTTCAGCTGTGACTATGATTACATAGAAAGTGTTTTGTTGATACAAAACCCCGCTTTGAATGAAAACATTCAAGAATACAATTAAAACCCGAAAGCACTGTAGCATAAACACACTTTTATTTAACTTAGGTCGAAATTTAAACACGCTTGCTTAACGCTCATTATTCAGGCTCTTTACAAACATTTATAGCCCATGCGGGTTAGAAAATGTCCTGTAACTCGCACAAAAATGCAGAAAATGTTGTAGATTTGTAAGAATTCTTTATATCTATGCGTATTTATTTCTAAAAACATGTTGTTGATGGTGAATTTGATATTCAATAAAAACTCTTCTCCATTTAATAAAAATTAAAATCCACTATTGAAGTTGGAACGTAATTCAATTTGTAAAAGCGTATTTTTTTATTGACATTTTCACTAGTAATAAATGTATTTGTTATATTTTTTATATTAAATTAAGAATTCTGAGCTTTTTTCAATGTAAAGTTTATAGATATAAAATCTTAGATATTTATACATATAGGTACATGTTGTTAAAAGGTACAAAGATTTTTCAACAAGTAATTATATGTATTCGTAAATAAAAGACATAAATACCCAAAGACATATACGTAGTGTCGTGGAAAAACACTGACACTAACAATATAGGACATACTAAACAATAAGAAAAAGCTATCTGTTATAAACTCAGAGTGAACGCACAGCATAAACCAACGGACTTAGAAGCATGAAGTGTTGTATAAAGGTTACTAGTATGTTTAGTGTGAGAGAGCATTGAGAAGTGATTTACGAAAATTCATCTAATGGGATAAAACGGGGAATAAAAGTTTGTGTTTAAAAATACGAGTAACATTTCTAGGGAATAAAGTTGCGTTTATCAACACATAAGCAAAAAAAGCCCAAGAATTTAATGTACCTTCTGTTCAGTCAACGGGCACTGCAATTGTCTCCTTAAGTTCATGTTCACACGGCGACGATTTACGGATCTGCGGACGCCGTGTGAACAAGTTTTGCGTTTCCATGAAATTTTCGTTATCTCTGTGGTTGAACGTTGACCGTATACGTCAAAAATATGTACCGAACAGTTGCCATGTGAACTCAGCGTAATAATAAGAAGCTGTTTCACAATCGTGAATACTTTATGGTTTCACCCAACGAAGATTGAAACACCATCCTTCCCAACTGAATTGGTGACCCCGTGTTTCTTTTTTAATGTTTTTTGTCTAAGATAGTTGCAAAATGTTAAAATATCATTCCACTGTACCTTTACAGATACAATTGGGTTATTGATGTGAAAATATAACAGAGGTGGTGTGACGCACCAGTGACATCAGTATTGAAATATGATTACAAGTATCATTCATCACTTAACCTAGATACATTGTTAGGTCTTTTTATCGTTTCGTTATTATCGCGTAAATTTTTAATTCTTTACTCCAACAAATAATTAGAATATAAAAACCTTTTATTTCTTATTCTGTAATAAGGCTTAGATGTTAGAAGAATATCAACAGTGAAAGTTGAAGGATAATGTATTGTTATCTCATTGTATTATTTTTATCATTAGTAAGTAATAAACATACTTCTATAGTACATACAATTTTGTAACTGTGATGTTGATCGTTAAAAGGTTATCTCGTCCGGAGCCAACTCTGAGTATCAGGTCATTCATCTCCTCAACATTCTTATAAAATATCAAACATTGGAAAATATATGAAAGTTTTTAAAAATGTAACACCTTCGCTTAAAAACATGAAATTTGAAAGCGAATTTGATTGACATTTTTGAAAATATTTAACCAAAAGGATGTACTTTTTTAAATTTCATCATTTTATTCACCAACAAGTCCAAGTCCTTCAAAACTCGCACAAACCTGAAAAATAAATAAGGAAAGTTCTCGAAATTATTGTTACGAAATACGTTTTAAGAGTTTCTAAAAATAGCTACTATCTCCGCCTTACCCGCAGGCATTTTATTTAGATGTCGTCATTGACATTTTTTTATGCCGGCGATGTCTCAGAGCTTTCCACTGCTCGTGAGAAACTGTGTTTTTTCTTGTTATTTTTGCACTTGTATTTTAATTTTTCTTTCTAACATTTATAAGTAGTCATAAAATGAATGCCTATTATATACTGAACTGGCTCATTACAGTGAATCTACATAGCCGAAAAATGAGCTGACGAACCAGCTGATGTAAGTGGTACCGCCGCCCATGGAAATAAGTACAGTACCAAAGACATCACTGATGAAAAAAACCAATCAAAAAAGAAGAGAGAAGAAGAAACAAAGAAAGACTCTCAAGCCTCTTGCGAGAATACAACGATTCGTTGGGCGGCTGACTCAAGCAAGAGAGAGGGTGGTAGCTACCTTGGCAAGCATTATTAAAAGATAATAATAGATACCAGTAATCGTATTAATTTTAATAATTATGACCAAATAAAAAAAATGTAATAAGTTATTTTCATTTGGAACACATCTAATGAAAAGCAGGATCATTCACGCGCCTTCTGTGTATCTATTTTTTATCTGTCAATTAATTGCAAGTCATTTGGACGCAAATGTTGTGATACTTACAGAGTTTGATTACCCAATAACGCGGATTAACGTTTTAATGTATACCTATTGTAAATAAACGCAATGGGATTTTGGGACGTTAATATATATTTTTTAATTATAAAATGTTTCCTTTTAGACACCTTAAAAATTTCAAAATGTACCATTTCCACTTGTATCTTATAAAAGCGGAGTAATTTTTTTTACAATATTATGAATATGTTGACATAAAACTTATTCAATAACGGACACAGAAAATAAAAATATTTCTATCTATCACGAGAGAATTAAATTAATCAATATTTTTAATGTACCTAAGTAATTTAAAAAGTCATGTGAGAATCTCGTGATCGTTCTGAATGAAGAATCTTTATTCTGTGTTACGTCAATGGCGTCAAATAGCACTGTAGGTCTCTCGGGAGAAGATTTGAATGCTTTTGTGTCGCACTTTGCGATTATGATGACGTGCTTTGTCTCGTCAACGCCTGTTTTTTTGTTCCCTCATTGTATTTCGAGTACTTTAGGAAAGTCCTTCGCATTTGTGGTTCTAGATTATTATAAACGTACTCTTGAATATTTTGAATTGTGCATTAAAAGCTCACGTCAAAATTGCGGTTTTGAAGTGAAAATGTAGAAGAAAAATACAAATGTGAACAAATTTTGAATGCGTAACGTGTTGATATTCAAAAACTGTGTTGATAGAGCTTTCGTTAGCAAACTAGTTTTTATGTAACACACATCAAACCAGACACTTACGACATACAAGAGAAGATGCAATACAAAGGGAATATGAAAAAGGGCGCATCACGAATAGGTGGGATTCATGTCGCGCTGCGAGAATAGGACAATCTTTCATGAATTATACTTGCCAAGATAATGAGGCGTGGGGCTATTCACGTGTTCAGCATTGCCGCGTGCTGCGGTTTTCGTATTTACTGCTGTCACTTGCAGATCGTTGACGTCTAATTTACGATGTCATATTGTACGTTCGCAGTGTCATAGTGATACATAGTGTACGTTCGTAGTTTTGTAGTCATCGTTTGTGATAAATAGATAAAAAACCGTAAGAAATTAACTCCGATCTACAATTAAGAATGCTTTCCCTTTGAAGATGTGTTTTGGCTTTTGTTTGTATAAGTTTAGTGTTTACTAAGGAACATACGAATATTTGTCAAAGTTTCAAAGGAAAATCATTGTAAAAAAACACGGAAACCTAAAACTTTTCGATAATATTTTATAATGTTTGTAAAATCTGCAAATTGTTTTTGAATGGGGTGACGGATTAATAATTATGGATCGACAAATCGAAACCTAAAATTGTCCTAGTGTTAGATGGTTTATGGTTTTATAATGTGAGGGACAAGGCCATATTTACAAAGCTATCTTAATGGGGGTTGGCACATTTCACACACAATTAAATTATACGTCTTGGGTGCGCAGATTTCCGTACAACTATAATTTGATAATTATAAACATAAAATATTGCTTCCTTCAGAATAGCAAAATTAATTGTCAAAATTTTCAAATTATATAACTAAAAATTAAAATACGTTCCGATTTAGAATCAAAACGCTTTCAAATCGCTTCTGAGGAGAAGCTTCTGGGACTAAAATTCAAAACACAAATAAGCGACTTTGAATTGAAGTCGTGAGTTGTGATGAAAAATGTAAGTTATTAACACAGGTAGTTGCGATTACATCACATGTCAACGTCCATCTGCATTATGGCTTACGTCCGCTGACGTTGGGAATTTAAAATAAGCCGACGTGAAATTTATATGGATACTGATAACGGGTTGCGCCGGTTTGCATAAAGTAGTACCTATTACTGCGTACCTCTTGTGTTGTCGTCTATTTACGTTTCCTGCTGTACCTGTGATTTAAGTATTTAGATTAATGATACGCATGAAATAACGTCTTAGCTCGTGGTCACGTACACTATAAATTAAGTCCTTACAATTATGATGTTTCAGTGTAAGTACTAATTACTTTAATTGTAATAGGCGTTTTAGATCGATATGATGTTTTATTGAAATATGAGTTTGGTGAGTAATAAATATCAATTAAGCTTTTTGTGAAATAATAAACTTCGTAATATTTTTATCGTTAGATGTTTTGTGATGGATTTCGTCAATCATCTTAAGTTAACTAAATTAATGAATCTACTTAAGTCTATTTTAGATTTTTTTTAATCAAAATATGTTCAAATATACTTAGAAAAAATATTGTACGAGAAACAAATTCAAGATCGCACGCCTCACAACAATAATTATATGTTATAATATTGTATGTTTTTGCGCCCTTAATGTATCCAGTATTTCTTTAATTTCCTAAAGAAATTCAGAACATTACATTATATACTTCTTCTTCTAATATCTGACAAAGGAGGTACTTGATAGTAAATGTTCACCATAACTATTGAATATTAATAACGTCAAAGGCATCACGAGTCGTTAGTCAAAAAGAAAAACGTAAAAATATCTTTAATAATGTACCCCGTGCATCACAGAAAACTATAAATTAATTAATGCTTCTTTATATAAAGGTGGCATAATTGTATTATGTTATATGAAACAACTTTAAGCGATGATTGTGCAAGCAAAAATACGATTTATAGGCCAGTTTGACAGTTAGTAATGTTGTTTTATGGTTAATTAAAATAACATATTCAAATGTGGTTCTAGCATCCTTACAGTGTTGTACGTGTGTTTTGATGTTGTAGACGTATGTAACGAACATGAAAGGTAAAGGTATTGTCTACTCAGTATAAATAATATATGTAGAGTGGAATTGCGGATGTCCTACTTTATTACAAAGGGTTACAAATAAATCTCTTTTCCTTGCAACTTCTTTTCATTTACTTCTACAAGTTTCTATGGCTTTTTAGTCCTTTGTCCACGTTCGTCGTAATAGAAACATCTTTTATCTAATTTCCTCTTCGGTTCTAGTTACCATTCGTCATTTCACTGGAAACGGACAATGACCAATGGGAAGACATCTTT
>DWPA01006500.1:0-10953 GCA_018251375.1 Calpodes ethlius
GTCAAAAGAAGCAAATAAGATATTTTTGGGCCTGGAAGGAGTAAATAAGATTTTTTTGGGGACGATTCGCATTTTTTTTTGCCTCGGGAAGGCAAATTGGATTTATTTATGGTAAAAAATAATGTACGTACGTACACTCACGTAAATGTATACTTACACAACATAATTGATGTAATTGAGAGCCATTACTCGGTATAATTAAAAGATTGTTTCCTCAAAACATTACAGTTTTTATATTTACACTAGCTTTCTGCCCGCGGCTTCGGCGTCGTGATCCCGACATTACTTTATTTTTCTAAAATAAAAATAAAATCGAAAATAATTCTAAAATAAAAGCAACCTCACTTACTCCCCATTA
This sequence comes from Calpodes ethlius, assembly GCA_018251375.1. NCBI lineage: Eukaryota > Metazoa > Arthropoda > Insecta > Lepidoptera > Hesperiidae > Calpodes > Calpodes ethlius. The sequence goes on from DWPA01006500.1 coordinate 359, forward strand.
TATCAGCTATCCCTCAGTGAAAGTGCTGTCAAAATCGGTCCAGCCATTTCAAAGATTAGACAGAACAAACAGACAGACAGACAAAAATTGTAAAACATGTTTTTTTGGTGTATATAGCGTACTTTCATATTCATATGCATGTAGTAAAAAACGGTTATTACGATATAACAAACACACACTCTAATTTTATTTATATGTATAGATTATAAAAGTAGATTTTAATGTAATGTACAATACGGGTAATGCACATAATAATATAGGTTTATTACGTCAATGAGAGCAGATTAAATTTATCTACCTACCCTTAAGAAAGTTATGAATAAGTATATTATCACACGCAGCTACATATGGCTTATCCTTATGTTGTTATAATAATAATAACCACAACCCATAACTGTCCCATTGGTGGGCTCCGGTCATAACACAGTTTGAGGGATACAGGCCATAGTCCACCACGCTGGCCAAGTACAGTGGACTTCACCCACCTTCGAGACAACGAAACTTAATCACAAATCTTTGTGTTTCTTATCATATAATTTAAAAACAAAGAATAAAAATAAGTCGCCCGTACAAACTAGCGAGGGTTTATTTTAAAGTTCTAATGAAAAGGACTCAAAACTATCTTCAAGAAAACATAACTCCTGAGAGATCTTAAAAAAAAAACTCACCTTCGAGAACATTATGGAGAACTCTCGGGTGTGCAGTGTTCCTCACGATGTTTTCCGTAATCCACATAAATTTTTGCGTGCAGGATTCGAACTCACATCCCACATTTGGGAAACCAACGTTTAAACCACTAAGCTATCACTGCTATCATGTTGTTATACTTTCATATAAATAATACGGTTTCAATTTTGACTGACTCATTATGCCCTGACTGGCAACCCTGAGTTTAGGAGTGGGTTTTATTCCAAACTTAATTATCACAGCTATCTAACTATAGGTATGACAAAATCAGAAACAAGTCTAATTCAAGATCTTACTTGCAATCTAAACTTTAAAAGTCACTTGTTATTTCATGGAATGCATTACTTTAACGCAAGTGCATGCATTTTAAATAGGTAGTTCATTAATATTTGGATGATTTTATCATTTATTTATAATAAATAGGTCGGCAATGTTGGATAAAAGTCGGGATAACTTTATCCGCGCTTAAAATTGATCAATTGACCTAGAAAACGTCGACCTAAGTTAAAATTTGTTTAAACAATGCACGCGCATGGTCTGAGGATTTCCATAAATATAAATAACTGTACAACTTTTATAGAATAAATCTTAAAAAAAATCTACTTAAAGTCCAAAAAGCGGGTAATCTTGTTATGTTTTACGGTAATTCATTAGTATTTGGATTTTTTTAGTTTTAGTTCTTTCATAATTGATTTTTTCTTGTGTTTAGATGTTAATGGAATACCTATTTCTCGATGGTGTCTGTAGTTAGAAATAGTAACGGTTAAAGACGACATTCTTCAACATTTCCGTGTTTGAGATGTCTCATAAAATAGTTTTAAGTCACGTAGCGTGTTTCTCTATATCTTTACTACATATAGTAATTTAAAATATCAAGCGTAAACAAAACCCTTAACCAATCTCCAATAAAGCAACGTACCTTGTAGCAGGTCATTAATGAATTAGCGCTTTTTGTGCGAAAAAAATTAATAGGGCGCGACAAATTGATATTTTATGATTACTATTTTGTAGCAAAATGTTTCATCTCTACATAAGTTACTAGATAAAATTATAACTAAGAATACTGTGATTTTGTAAGGTTTTTGACAGCTACTATGTAATATACTTCAAGGTAACGAATAGATAGAATATTTAACTGTTAGTTGATAAGTCCATGATATAAAATGTTATCTAGTTCAATTACTGACCGGAATATACATATATTTATTAGCATGTAACAGATGGGAAACAGACTAGAAATTATGTCGTTTAGATTCTTAAACATATAATTATTATATCTGTAATCTGTATCTTGGTGCGGGGGTGAGTATGTGAGCGTCTTATAACTATGCATTAATTCGTGTATTAATCTATAAAGCAAGTAGGATTCGGTTAAGCTTATTTGGACCGCATATACCTACTCGGAGCTCATTCGTCACAGACGAGTCGTCAATAGTGTCGTTCGTCGGAAGCGTTGGGAGGCAGTCTTAAAAGTCAAGGGCAGCCTACACTGGACCAATGTTAACTTGTGTCATTTAAATATCAGAACAGACAAAGCGACGATGTAAAACGAGGCTCCTTTCGAATTATTTTTTCTTTGAAGGACAATTGTGTTACATTGCTTCAATAAACTTAATTGCCTACTGATTTTCCGTTTATAATTTGTAGATATTTGTTCTGCACGCGATTTGCGGAAATGTTGTTTCGTTTGTATGTTAAATATGTGGTTAGTTTTAAGGATTATTAGTTAAATTAGCATACGTTATTATACATTATACTAATAGGTATTTCTAATAGAGTCTGATCGATTAGAGTGCTACGTTGCACGCTCGTACGAGACCTTAAGTTTTTATAGTTTAACTAAACGCTCACACGGAATAAGAAGATATGGAGGCATTTAAATGCTTTAGTTTAGTTAATGTCTAAAACAATATTTTATATTGGATCAAATTGTACAGTTTTCAATATTAATTAATCTTGATTCAGTAGTTTTGAATTTATCGCTTATCAACATAGTCACACGAGATTTTAATGTTAGATATATTACGATATATAATTGTTTCTGCGGTTTAGCGATCGTCTTACGTCCGCAATTGGACACTGTTATAAAGTTATTTTGACAAAATCATCCGTTTCATTTTATTATCTATATTTTTGACACACATTACAAAGCTAAAACAAATCTTACAATTCTTCGAACGTAATATGCCTTAAATTTCATCTTATTTTTATTAATAAAAGAAATGATTAACGAACGTCGTTCAAATTGTTAGCTATTTAAAAATATATTATTTAGGTAATTACTTAACTTAACTGTGGATACAAGTGTTCGTACTTGTAGTATACGGAAATACCAAAATCTAAATCCTGTATGTTTTAATTCCCACGGCAAACAGAAAATTTATCTATTGTATTTTTATCTATTTACTTAAATTATATATGTAGCCGAAAAACAAGCAGGTGACATGATGGTAAAAACACAAAAACTCTGACCTCCAAGTTGTCGTCAAAAATGAAAACTGGTTAAACAGACAAAAACCGGCATCGAGTAATTGGTAGGATTAACTCAGGGACCTCTAATATCCCTCCCACTTCCCGTTAATTTGTATGTTGATTAGCGCGCTAAACTGTTGATGGTACTTCCGTATTGTCAATGTTAGCGAACTAATTAACGCGTTAAGACGCACATGTGGTGCCGTAAAACAAGGAACCCTCGCTACAGCCTCGTGCGTTAGTCAGTGACGGCGTTAGTCCGGAATGATGAAGGGCTCCAAAGTGAAGACTATCTACTTGACTCATTATATAACGTAGTAATACGTATACTCATTATATAACGTAGGGATAGTGGTCTGTAAATGTAAATGATATATACATATTACACAGCCTGCATGATTCTATGAATTTTAGAAATAATATTTTTCATACGTTAAACTTCAAGTACGTACATATAATTTCAACTCTATTGTTCTGAAATGTATTACACAAAGAAGTATAACACCAAAAAAACATTTTTACTTTGATGTATTAATTTCGATTTCACTTTATATCTATTCGCGAATAAAAAAGTAAGTTGATGAGTATTTACTTACTAGCAGAACTCTAAAGCGATTAAATAACTTGAAGCTCTTAAAAGGCTTTCATTACTTCTTCATTTTACAATCCTTTGTGATATTTACGCTCACCGCACTGTGAATGTACATTATATAGACAGCATCAGCTGTATGATGAATTGTTATCAACGTAATTACCGTTGTAAACTTGGTCATCGAACAATTATTGTGTCGGATATTAGAAAGGAATGCCTGACGTTATAGGAAGCGGTCTGAGAGGAATCTATGAGCTTTACGATCGAAGAATGATTGTGCGATGAGTCGAAAGCGAATAATTGTCTGTTACATCAGTCTGGCGTAATGTATCCCGTTTCCGGACTGATTGTGTTTTTGTCGTTGCCGGCTATTTGTTGTTCGCGGTATTATTTTATGATTCTGATATTTAAAATTTATTTCCTTATTCAGTTTTATGTAAATATTAAGGTAACTAAATTGATTCGGTTCTTATTAAAATATTTATATATTAACGAGGCTAGTTCTTTTCTTGGTTGGTTAATTAGACGTTACGGTTAAAACACCGTATTAAAATCTCTCAATTTTCTTTGATAATGCTGCGAAGGAGCAAGACGTCAGTATTTTAATGCTAATAAAATGTAGACCTTATTAAGTTCGTAAAAAGGTCCAAAGTTCATGGAGATTGAAAAGGTAGTGCTAAATATATCAAGCACTATGCCTGGTCTGTGTAGGGTGTGGATATACCTAGTCTATCAGCAAATTTCTGGACAGCCGATGCCACGCTATAGGTATAATTGTAAATAACCAGCCTCTTTGACCTTGGTCCTATTACTTCGCGTCTCAGTAATAAACCCTTATAACTACAAATATTTTTTAACACTATAAATTCTAACACAAGGTTTCATCCCTAAGGAATTTTTCAAATGTTACCTATGTCACTAAACATATTTATAATACAAATGAAAAGTAGGTAAGCAACGGATTTATTTCAAAATAACTCCAAGACTGGATACCTATGAAAGACAATTAAACATCGAGTAACCCACTAAATAACACTTTAAGGGAGATAAAATTATATATAAGAACTCCATTAATGTAGCCGAATATTTTTAACGCGTTATTTAAGGCGCATTTGAGTGCTGCCATTATTAAGTTTACGTAGACGATAGGGACATTAGAAATGATACGTACAGCTTCATGGTACTAAAATCATTGGTTTAAACTATCTTTCGTCTATCAATCATTACTAGTGGGCGTTTTGCGTTCGAAACTCGACCGTAATTCATTTCGCCAAACAGTTACTTCAGATTGACACTGTGAGCAAAAATAATGAATGTTTTATTTTTATGAGTGTTGATACATGTATTTGTAACAAATGTTATACCTGTTTCAAATTTAGCGTATTTAAGAATTGCTTTATTTTTTTACTCCAAGAAAACTTTATGCAAAATCACACACTTTAACGTGCAAGAGTTTTAGTCTTAATCGCCTCGTATATAGGTATATACGTTTCTGTTCACGTATTATACAGATATGAATATAAAAAAGTAATAATATCTGAATACATATAAAAGAAAATTTTAAAAGTTAGTACTGTCTATAATTGTCAGAACATCTATTCTGACAAATTTAATAGATTATCGACATTCAGAAATTCACATATCAATAAATAATATTAAAATTCGCTACATATAAAAATATAAAGGAAAAAGGTTACACCTATCTATTAAATGATTGCTTTAGAAATACAGAATAGTGCAGTTTTTGTAAGTATGACGTTCATAAAATTCATAATAAATCCATTTTCCTTATTATTGAATTTATAATAAACTGTTATTACTATCTCAGTAAAAATCCACATATCAACAGACGTATTAACTATAAGTTGAAATGTGTTTCCTATATAAGTACGTGGAATGCACGATGAATCAATTGTACAACGTTTCGCGTGAAAGACACGAGAAAGACGTACGGATGTCGTAGCGTGTTGCCAAAAGGTCTTCGAGTTCTCATAGTTTTTAATGTCACTCGTCAAATAACGCCAGCGGCTTATAAAGGATTGCGACGCTTAGTACAATCGTACAATGTGATGTAATTAGAATGACCAAACTGTTACTGACCTACACAATTTATTGCCCAAAACATTTTTTCTCTCACGTTAACTATTGCTTAGAACGTAATAGTAGCCGTAATCTATGATAGTACGCAAAGATAATTAATCTTTGTTAAAATGTTGAATAACATTAGATCAGTAATTAATTTATTTTTATTAAATTTTAATTTCAATTTATAAGTTTGCGTGCTTCGAAGCACTCGTACATCGACACACTCGGTTTTATCGTTGTAGTCCGCGTCCGAAAGAACCCTAATGCTAAAAATTACAGTACTCTGATGGGATCAATAGTTTAGCGCGTTATTAAACACATTAATGAACGCGCTTATGAACGAGAAATAAACTGAATATATTTATTTTAATATGTAGTGCTTAATGTTGAATAATTTCGAAGTATAAATAAAGAGTAAAGAAATCTTTTTAGTTTGGGTTAATTGACACCAGGTAGCACTGTTAGACATTTTACCACATTACAATATATTAACTAGGTTTATATTAGAATTAGCGCCATCTATGTTTTGAACTTTGTACTATCTGATATGTACCTCGAGTTAGATATTTTACATTTCATTCATAATTTGAATTAGTTGAATTAGATTTTGCCTATTTAAATTCGATACATGCGTAGGAGGTAGTCAATCCTGTAACCGAATTCTTAAAGGCCTCGTCACTTGGACGAGTTGAAAGAGAAAATGTCAGTCATACAAATCAAACTTAATCCCTTATGAAATTCCGTTTCATTTCATCTTGGAAGAGGTAGAGCTTAATGGCATGCAATACCGAAGTATGTCAAGGTTATGGTGTAAAAAAAACACTTATACATTTTCAAGCACGCAATGTACCTAAGTAGTATGCTAACATACACTAACAAAACATCAAAAAAATCCGAGACCTGAGAGCAATCCTAAGAGTTTGATTGCAATGTGAAGATCAAATTTTACCAGCTAAATTAGAACAATGTATTCTAAATCTAAGTAGTTAAAATTTTATTGCTTTAATTCCATACAATGCATTTTCTTGCTAAGTACTACATTCTGATACATCTGATACTACATTCATATTTGACTAGGTAAGTCCGCAACGGTAAACAGCACGGTCACCAGATTTCCTGCTTTAGTGCACTAATTATAAAAGTCCGTTTTTAGTTTTTTAAACTATAAACTTATTTGTGCAAATACTAACTAACTAGTTAAACAAAACCCTCCCCCTACTCTTACCAAAAAGCAATTGTTAAAATGATTTACGTGTTTCGGCCGCAGTATCGATCACCCAGTAATCTTGAGAATCCGACATTTATATGGCAACACTTTGATGAGACCTTTGGTGAGTATCTCCAATTGGTGTGTATCACCAAAGGTATCATCAGTAGAGTAGATCTACGGAAACGTTACTATCCCGTAAAAGCTTTTATGGATAATAGTACACATATACTAGAAGGCATACAAAACCCAATAAAGGCTGATGCCCTTTTTCTAGTGAATACATTAACATAAAATTATTTTCGCCTACGCCCACTGAATTGTAAGTTTATGATGTTACAATAAAAAATACGATTAGGTACCTATATAAGTTAAATAACTATTAGACGAATAATATTATTCGTCTACTTTGCAATAATGCAGTTAAAATATATGATGGCACCTATATACTTACCTTAAGATTATCTTACCTTAAGACTTACCTTCCTCCCACAAAGAAAAACATGAACTTCAATAATTTTAAGTATATACCAACATACATACCGCCACAACTACAAGCAACAATGAAACAGAAGATGATTTTACAATAAATAGTTCCGGATTCAAACGGATCACGACTCGATCTTGAATGTCGCATTCTTTTTAAACCTCATCTGAAGATCACGCATCGTGACAACGAATAAATTTATAGATTATACAGGATGTAATCGGAAAGTCTAATAATAATCAAAAATATACAAAAAGTTTATCATTAAGACTTTTTGTTGCTTAGTAAAAAATTTGGGAAGGCCTATGTCCAGCAGTGAACCTTTAAAGGCTGATAGATAGATGTTGCTTTATGTAAATTATATTACTAATGAAATCGTTTTAAAAGGTTATCTTTCTTTTTGTCGGCAAACAAGCAGTTCATCAACGTCGCCTGTAAACACCATAAACCAAGAGTGAAACGAAATACCCGCATTATTAATGACTCTCCGATACTGCGACCGATACTCATATTAATAATTTCACAGAGAATTTTCGAAAACAGTACCTAATAAGCCAGCTGAAATACTCTACAAGCATGCAAATACTGCCCGATTATACTAGGTGGTATAGAAGAAAAACTTGACGCACCATATTCTAGTTATATAAACTCCGTAAATACGTCACAAAAACATGTCAGTCAGTCAATATTGTACTTAATTTCTGTGATAAATTTCAATAAATAAAATCTTTTTCATGACGTTAAACCTAATTTTACCCGCGACGGAACGAAGAACGCGTTTGGAGTGAGAGGATATTTGTTTGTTCGTGTGTTACCATTTATCTCCAAAATCACTGCTCCGATTTCAAAGCGATCTTCATTGATATGTTTTGTAAATTATGATAAACCCGTTTTATGGTATCGATATTTTAAGGATAATAAATAAATGCTTTTATTTTAAATCATGGCATAAGTACGAAGAAGGATTAAATTTTTACATCCTGTAGGTATAATATTTTAGTGATCGTGTTATTTCTAATCTTCTTGACCGATTGAGGTCATATTTATAGACACGATGATTCTAAGCTATGCTGTTCTAATATTATATTACATCTTATCTTTTGTCCTACGAGAACGAAGTAAAGTGACATGTAGCGATACGACGCGAACGATATTACGTGATATCGTGCAGTTATATTAGAAATATTGAATACGAAACGTTTATGACTGTGCTTTAAAACTCCAAATCTAAAAAGTGCAAAAGAATATAATATATTACATTAATTACGAGTTGTTTCAAGCTCGTATTAGTTCGATTTTTAAAATTATACAGCTATGAAATCGTCCGCTCTTATAATTCAATTTACTAACTTTATACATCAATATTGCTATAGTAGCATTTATTAAGCCACAAATTAACCCAAATAATATACAAGTTATGTACTTTACAAACTCCTGATCATGGTGACTGTAACAAAGCTGTAATAAATATTTTGTTTAATTGACTATTACTTATTTAAGTTTCAGATCTGATGTGATATGATGAACTAATCACGTATACCCAAAATCACTATTAATTTTAGATATCTATATTGCTATAGTAGCCAATAAGTCACAAATTAACCCAAACAATAAACAAGTTACTACAGAAACGCCTGATCATGAAGCCTGTGACAAAGCTCATAATTGTTAAACCTTATTAAACAAGATAAATATAACGTTTAGTTGGCTATCATTTATTTATGTTTGAAATCTTATAGTTATATCACGTATATCCAAAATCAATATTTTCTTCAAATGTAGCGCAGGTACAATTACAACTGACAGGTGCCTACATAATTACACATAGCAATGTTTTGTTAAAGCAGTTTTGATATTTCACTAAATTTGTTCGCCAGGATTTTGTGTAGCTTTTACAGCTCCATGTGGACAGAGAGGCGAGTCTGGAGAGACTCATCCAAGAAGACAATTATTGGAAAGGAGGACCAGCTCACCTTCTTCGAGACGTGGGGATTGCGAACACGTTAAAATGGTGTACAAACCTCAGTTTAGATCTTCGCTTGTTGTGGGGATGCTACCTGCTGTAGGTAGTCATTTATATATAAAGATATTTGCAAAAACGATCTTTAGGGAGTTATATTACCTTATATCGTAATGCTTAATGATGATCAATGATGGGCAGCGTCTTTACTAGATTTTACTACTTTTTACTAGATTTTTTTTACTAGTATTGTTTTTACTAGTTCCCATTAAAAGGATATTAAAATAATAAAATATAATCAGATACATAATATAAATAACCGATGATTAACCGAGCTAGCAATTTGGAGCGAGAACGATATAATAGGTTGTCCGAAAAGTTCGTGTCCATTTTCTCTAGGTAGCGGGTGAGACCAGACTGAGTATATCACAATCATTGAAAACAAAAGATATGTATACTCTGTACATATTACAAAAGAGATAACTTCAGCCATATTTGAAAAAAGGTTTGGTTACGATTCGTTATTTTCGTCAATATTGGAATGAGCGGCGTTTTAATTGTACTAAAATATCAGCACGAACTTTCCGGACAACCCAAGTTTTGTATCAATAAAAGAGTTTTAGGCATTATTGTACTTCTTTATATTCATTGTATAAGTATATTAACTGTATAATTTGCGTCTGTCAGCGTGTCTGTATACCTGTGCATCTGACACATTCACGTAAAAATTGTGAGGTACACATATCGTAAGTAAATTAAAACTCTCTTGCTTGACGTTAATTTCATAAAGACAATTTTTTAGATATACTCAGTGTAAAACATATTAAAAATTAATGTACCTTACATCCATTATTTACTGGAAATACTGGCCTTTAATTTTTTAAATAAAAAAAAGATAGATTACAGGTAGATTAGAACTACAACTACATCATTTTTCTCCACCGTACAAACCGACGTACGGCGGGTATCCACCGTTACGTAGTGCACATCCCGCGAATACAAACGAAAAAAATTGCGTCTTCGTTCCTTATGCGCACTGCGAGGGAATGGAATAGCTTGCCTGCGTCGGTGTTCCCCCCTGAGTATAATGTGGGAGTTTTCAAAA
>DWPA01006501.1:0-10953 GCA_018251375.1 Calpodes ethlius
GTGAAAATTTCGCAGTAAACCCTGTTCCGAGAGCGCAGTTGTTAAAATTTCCATAAAATTTACATGACTATACCGACCTCGGCGGTGTGTACAATACGAACAGACGTACACACGTCAATGTGGACGTTCACGGCCTTTTTACTGTCGTCTTGTTTTGTATATTAATACTTCGGAATATTTCGCGTAAACACTCTCGTTGCGGCTTGGCCAGTAAGATGCTCTGGATTATTTGTACCAAATATTTGGATGCCCAAAAACATGTAGTGAATGGCCGTGAATAGTCGAATAAAAGACTACAAAATAAACTGGTCAAGTACGAATCGCTCCCGAGTTATATAAATGAATCCATAACTTATCTTCGTGTCTGAGATAACATAACTAAAAGCAAATATTTTTTTAATGGTAAGACCAAACCAGACAAAATCATTTACTACCAAATACATTCGATAAGTTTAATTTAATAAAATTTAATATTTAAAATTGCACCAACAAAGCATACAATGTACTTAATGGAAGTTACTTGCTTACTGCCGACAAGAAAGGCAATTTATTTGTAATTGTATTCTAACAAGTTCGTTTGTATACCTATTGACGCCTATCATATCGATCCATAGCTTCAGCGCAAACAGGCTACCATTTAAGTTTTGATTCCATATTTTCCATATACTATGTAGCGATATCATCAAAATTAAAGTAGTAAATAATCCATACTAATATTATAAATGCCTAAGTATGGTTGTTTGTTTGTTTGTCCTTTCATGGCACAACGGAGCGTCGTTATGTTATGATTTTTGGGAGAGGAGATATTTGAGAGGATGAGGAGTATCATAGGCTACTGTTCGACTGTTTTCAAATTAAAGTGATTAGTAACAAAGTGTAAGTGGATTTAAAAATATTTTTATTGTATCAAACTATCGCCAGGAAAGTATAGAGTACATAACCCGGCTATTACCCCGGTAGATAACCAAGGTTAACGGAAGTTGAGTAATAAGCAGAGAACGTACCGCAGACGGCCCATTTCTGTATTGGACGATACACCGTCATATTATGTACTAGCTAGCTGCTCATCCCGACTTCGCACGATTGCCATTCAGAAATAAAATTACATAAGCTATGTCACTATTCAACTTTCCAACGATCTCCACACAAAAAGTCATACGAACAAAGAAACAAACACACTTTCCCATTCATAATTATTATATGTAAATAATAAATTATATACACACATAAACTTCCATGTGAGCGTGGGAGTGGCGTAGATCTTAAACGTGGTACTACACCAGTCAATGTTAGTATTAAAAACGATTCAAAATATTTTACGACTTCAATGTGGCAGCACCCCTTGAATAGAGAAGCGGCCAATACAATATACATAACAGCAAAGTTTCCTCTCCATACAATAATAATACAAAGGACATCTAAACCACAATGCCGTAGTTTCGTATTAAATTATTATTGGTACCATATTAATTTATTGATAGAAGTTCATATAAAAAATTATATATTTCATACACCGGTCGTATAACAAGCGTGGAAATATAAAATGTATACAACTATTATATTTTAGTTACCAAAAGGAAATCATTATTACGGTATGTATGACGCGCGATATTCAAGTCAATAGGTGGAATATTCATGAAGTTTCAAGATCGAATCGATCGAAAATTGTTTGATCGACGCAAGCAGTGGCAAGACAATGGCTTGCGTCTAATTAAGGGATTAGATAAATACACCCTTGTGTTAAAAAGCCAATACAAAGCAATGATAACATTTAAAACAATCAAAAATTTATAAATAAATTGATTGTAATTATGATATTTACGCAAATTGACACCTACCTAAGCAATCTTTTATATTGTATTGTGGAAAAAAAAGATATCAGTATTTTATGTGGTAAAGATGCAAAAGATGGTAAAGAGCTTGCAATGCCACCATCCCCTGTATAAGTAGTCGTCTACTTAAAAATCCTTATAAATTTTTCCAATCCCAAATTTATCACATACGTCTCTATTCCTGAAGACACTGTTCACCGTAGTATAAGTGTAATCTGCTATCAGACCGAAACACAATTGCTTCTAAAACAATTGTCACATGACACTAATAGACGAGGCGGGTACCACTCCGGTCGAACTTGGATTTTAATAGAGTTCTATGTAAAGTATTCGTTGAGACATCTCTCAATCGCACATCTAACTATCCGACCGGTACCTAACCTCGTTCCTTGTATGATGCATCGCCGGATACTCGCGCCGTGAGCGTAATACAAATCACTCTCGTACGTAACCAGCGCGATAGCGCAACGCCTCTACTGCCCAGCGATAAGGTCCACTTTGCGGCGACCGTGGCCAGTACGGTAAACGAGTTCATAGTACTCTACGTAATATGAGCGGTGAGTTGGTGAGTTTTGATTTATGCTATATTATTGCATCAGGAAAGTGCACGTTAATATCGGCCGACGATTGTTGAGGCGCGAGTTCGAAACCCGAGCAATCAAATAAATGTACAAAGTTTTAATGTAGAACTATGGAAAACATGAAAAATAAATGACAATTTGGACTTCCAACACTTCAAACGACCAAGCTTTCAGTTTGGGCAGGAATATCTCGCTCCTTTGGTGTCTATTTGACGGTTACAGATTGGATCACTCAATGGAAAGTCCGGTCCAAGCCAACGCAAGACTTCCGACAAGCCTTAACGACTGCTATTTAAAAAATAAGAACAGGAATTAACGTTAATTTTCGATTTTCGATCGAGTCGATAATTTAAGATTCGTGGAAGTTGTCATCACAAATGATTGAATACTGCTTTGGATTCGTACTCAACTTACAGGAATGAGACATAAACGACAAAACCATTAAGCTATCGTTTCTTAACATAAACAGTTACACAATTCTAAGCGTATTATTAAAATTCAGCAGTCGTAGGTAAGGATTATATTTCCAAACGGCACTCCGATCAAACTTGATCTACTGTAACCAAAATCACTGATCAAGACCTGCCATTGGAAGTAATCGTACGACCTATGGTTCCAGATTCCTATCTTGGTCAGACGAGACCTGCACCCCGATATACGACTTCTATTATAAGCTTCGATATAAGCTTCTTAGAGGACATGTTTCGATGTATTTAGGTTTCATTCATAATAAGTCATAAAGATAAATATTAATAACTTAATAAAACTAAGTAAGTTTAAATCGCTAGTCAAGTTTCAAGTTGACAACGCACAACGACGGACAATTCAATGATTCACGCCCCATCAATAACTTAACGTCCATGAAGACATTGACTTGCGGTAAGGGTAAGTATTCGATCGATACAAAGTTAGGGAGGTACACAATGCAGCCGCGAAGCAAATATTACACTATTAACTATAATTATATATGTATAACAATAACACCATTAGCAATTCTTGTTTCTCAAAAAAAACCGTAACGACTTTCATGAATTGGATGTCAGGGTCAAGGATTCAATTAATCAATGATACGCTTTTAAAAGCTTTCATAATCTAATATTTTTTTTAAATATACATGCTGCTATCTGTTGAAGAGTGTTGGATTGTATAGCAAACAGTTTAAGCAATCGTTTCAGTTTGTATAGTTTGACACCAGGTGGCGCTGTTACGAATATTACTCATCGTATTACCAGAATTAAAATAAAACAAAGCACTACCACAAACACTTTACAAACAAAACATGCTGAAAAGAAAAACACTTTAAAACCCCAAAACATCTTTATCTTTTTTAATCTATCATACTGAATTACTGACTACAAATCTATTTCTATAACCTGTCTATCTTAACTGCCTTTAAGAGGTCATACTGTTTTATCTGTAATTGCACTTCTACGTTTAAATAAATGACATATACATACATTCCTACATATTGAAATGATCTAAAACTACGGATTCTATCGTTTTACATGAAGGACAAGGTCAATGCATGATTTTAGACTAAAATTTAATCGTGATCACGACCAATGTATCCAGGTCAAAATATCGGGTCTCAAAATACAAATCGTAAGTACCCTTATGATATAAGTAAGAATCAGTGGTCACATAAAACAAAGATATAATTAACTGTATGATAACTAATTACAGGAGATGGCCGAAAGCAAAAGGTAATTCTACTGTTCTGAACTCAGCCAGCGTGATGGGACTACGCCTTCAAACTTCCGTGCCCTACAATGGCACTAAGGTTAGATATAGGCAAGCAAGCGAAGGATTTCATACCGGCATCTGTTCCACGAGAAATCGTTAAAGGTTTGACTATAGAAAAGCTCGATATACAACTAAAGCACTGAAATCTTTGAGACGGAAGAAAAAAAATCTCACCATTTCATCAAACAGAAAAACTAACACTGGCAAATGAACCGTGCAATGGCCACTTACACGGAGACTGAGAGAAAAAATCAAGTTGTTGCTAGGCGAGAAAAAAATGGCAGAAAAGTGTCAGGAAAACCTCGTTCCTATATTACGACGATTTGGCCCAGGAATCGAGTGTTCCGCTCAGCTCGGCACTGACAAAAATCAAAGCGAATTGCAACAGGCCTGGCCAGCGCCGAGACGGCACGGCCTCTTACCTCAGTCGAGCATCGGGTTGCAGGAAAACGTCCGCGTCCTCGGCTGTATCCCGTCCCAAACGACTGGGACACCGATTTCCTCCACCTAGATGGTCCTAACCGAACGGTAATTTGGAAGCACAGTGGATAAAGCGTTTGTAAAACGTGTAAAATGCAAATCGCTCGTGCTGCGAGCGGGGGCCGGGTTCGCACTACGCAGGTCCCTCCCAGGTGGCTGGCGCATGCGCGCTGCCTTGCCCCCCGGTTGACATGCGCGAGCCGTGAACAAGCGTTTCCACGTTATCTAGATATCGCTATCGGACGCTACCCGATATCGGGGTAAGTGAATTGTATTGAACATGTCCGTGACGATATCGGATATCGGACGACGAAACGGTTTGCAATTGTAGCCTTCCTTGGACATAAAATTACTTTTAATCATAAGTAACTAAAAATCCTTTGTAACTGATATACAATTCTTTTTTCTATTTTATATTCTCTAAATGAAGACTACATAAAGCGATTAAAACAAGTAAAGGCAAGTTAACATGTGAAGTGCTCGAAAGACAATATCAATTAGAAGATACGCGATATCGTAGTATGACGAGCAGATTCCGGCTACGATATCGTATCGGAACATTCGAGACTCTCCGACTTCAGAGCGGCGAGACGACTGCAACGCATGTGCAGGGGGCGCCGGCCACCGCCTTAACGGTACAAAGCAAGGCAACACTATTACGAACACACTACATCACACACGCCAATCCCTTTCAGTTCTATTAGGAGGTACACTTTAGCGAATGAAATCTGAAAAGTATAATTCAGTCTACGGACGTTTTAGTATTATGTTAGTATATATTTTATTAAATTACAAGTTAGTATTGTCTACAATTGTTCTACTTATGTTCATTATTGCGATAAATGACGAGGATTTAGTAATGAACGAATGAAGTAACGTAACGATAGAAAAAAAACGTATTCACTAAAAGAATGAAACAAAAAAACATTATTACAAAAACACTATTACTAGTGACAAGTATATTTACATTGAACAACTGAATCGATCAAACTTACTTTAGT
The DNA here is from genome assembly GCA_018251375.1 of Calpodes ethlius. Taxonomy (NCBI): domain Eukaryota; kingdom Metazoa; phylum Arthropoda; class Insecta; order Lepidoptera; family Hesperiidae; genus Calpodes; species Calpodes ethlius. The sequence goes on from DWPA01006501.1 coordinate 5,638, forward strand.
TTTAAAAAATAAAATTTTATGACAAATACCAAACGCAGCTCCTTTTCCTTACTTTATAGGAAAACTTTAACCTAATTTTTCAGTGGGAATCAAAAGTCTACCTGTTTCAGCCTTAGGGGCGACCAAACCACCTGATGGTAAGCGGTCACCATTATCTATAGACATGAGCAACACCAACAGTATACAACATAACCAATGCATCGCCAGCCTTCAAGAACTTTTTTACGCCTCTCTTTAGCAACCTCATGTTATGGCGCTCCGGAAAAACCTTTAGCAGCGAGCTCATTCCAGCTTGTACTTACGCGACGGAAATTATTGTGAAAATTAAACTGTGCAACACCAAGAATCCAACCGAGGTGGAGACTTTAATATTCTAGAATTTCTACTTCTGGAACCATAGATCGTAGTTTGACCTCGTAGCAGACTCATAAACGTAATTAAGATACTTTGAAAGTAATGCAACAGTTTCATAAATCGATCGTTCCGAATGCCGTGATCACGTCGAAACATCGATGTACGATACTATTATCGAGGGTACTCGTAATTAAACACGATAATCCCTTTAAACCTATCTAGATAAACGCAAAGTCCTGTTAAAATGGCTCATATGTTAATCCTATTAGAACGTACACTCGAATAATAAATCCTAATGGTACGTTACAGATGTTTTAATCTTATTCGACTGGATCTGTGTAAAAGCCGGCATCGTTAGGCCATAACGCTATGACGTCATCGAGAAATGGAATTCCACACAACCACACGGCAGATATCTGATACGAGACACACATACATTGATAATAAACTCGATAACCTATAAACTATATTTTCTATATATATACCACCTACCATATTTCAATGATAATAACATTCAGTCTATCGTGTTACTGAAGGTTATGGAGGACGGCAACCACTTCGCATAAGGTGGCTCGTTTTGGCAATGACCGCTGAAGGATCATTGAATGACACAACTTGGTAATTCAATTGGTGCTGCAATACCAATACTTAATTATAGGCTCCCTAGTCTAGTTGCTAGTGACCCTGCCTGCGAAGCAAGGGGTCCAGGATTCGATTCCTGACCGGGGCTGATATTTATGTGACAAAAAAATTTGTTCTCGGGCCATGCGTATTAGTGACGTGTTATTTGTTTTGCCACGTTTTCCATGCCACCCGCGACACAGCTAATTCTACTGCGGGGGTATGAGTGTGGTAGCGTTTATTTATTAAATATCAAATTTACTGGCGTGGAAGCACCTTTAAACTCCATGCTAATCGCACACATGGATGTTTTCGTGTGTACACATAAGATATTGTCGTGTTGTCCAAAGATGCAGTCGTGTATCTATCATATACTAAAAATATTTCACGATTGATTCCACAAGGAATAACACATCATTCTATAATATCACTACCACGCCTAATTTAATTCTAGAGTGAACGGTAAGACTCCGAATGTGCCTTAATTAACGCGATAAAATTAATGCGTTAAACGCTTAACTACATTAATGGACGTCTATACAAATTTTACTTCCCGTCGTGTGCCGTGTGACGCGTTACTTAGCACCCTAATCACTTGAACACAAATCACGTCATTTTAACGGTTTTACCAACGTATTAGGACGCAGGTTTCAAGCACATAAAGTGGAAAGTTTGCGGTGTAAGAAGACACCCCAAAATCTTGATATTATCTTTCAGTACTGTCTAAATATAACAACTTTTAAGGTGTAACATATTGTACTTTATACCATTGTATTTACATAAACTAACAACCGGAATAATTAATTATCTCGATAATGGTTAACACCGGTTCAAAATCGATTGTATATATTAAAGGCAGAAACAGACAGGCCACAAATGAACACAATATTTGATATATTTATAGATAGGAATATTAAATCCATCGCAAATTCAAACCAATTAATTAGGGTTATCTCAAAGTATATATTTGTCACACTGGTGTCAATACCAGATCAGGGGTTTAATTATATTCCAACCGGATACATTAGGATACCGCCAGACTTAATGATGATTGAGAAGGGTGATGGTGAGGGGTTTTTAAAACTCCATGAGAAATTTGAGCACCTTTTTTATTGTTCAATTAAAAAAAAATCAGAGTCAAATGTTACGCGTGTCATGTTATCGTCTCTGGGTTAAGGGAACTTGTGACGTAATCAATGACGTTGAACCTTGGAGAATAGGAAACAAAAGAACGTAGTACTCTGAGAATAATCCGAAGGGGTAGGAAAATATAGGTGATAAGATTGGACGTGCGTCCTTGAGTAATACATTGTTATAATATCGAGTCCAAAGATGATAAAATCGCTAATATTACTTCTACTTCTAAAGATAAATACTTTTTTACAGAAATGAAGCAGAAAAAGGACCTACCTTCCTCTCCTATGGGCGGTTCTACATTAGAGCATGTATCGTGTACAGCCAAAAACTTCTATGTGTGAGTGCGTGTGGGGTGGAGCACAGAGGTGCTTCCACACCATTAAATGTAACATTGGTAAGTAATAAAACATTTTAACAGCATCACTTGAATGATTAAGCTTAACATTGCCGAGCCGATAAAAATAAAGGGGATTGTATTGTAACCAGCTAAATTAAGGGGTATCCTAATATTTTTTTAAGATAAAGGTGTATTACGAAAACAATATTAGGTTTTATTACCATGTAGTAAACTCTAAGTTACTACACTGATTCATTCCAATGCCTAAACAGAAAACTATTTTAATGAATTCGGTGAAGATGTGTCTAGACTTACTGTATAGAAATTTACAAGTGAAAAAACTACTACTATTATCTAATATGCTTAAATATAATGTATTTTACTAAGTTAATTTACAATCCTTTAATTTCACGTTTTGACAAATCCCCTTAGCCCCCCCCCCTCCCCTAGCACAATAGCGACAAAAGGAGGGATTCCGGAATAGAATCCGGCCGGGGTATTAATTTATTTGACAGAACATTTTATTCATCCATAATATTTAGAAAAGGAAGAACTAATCCTAAACCTGAGAATTCACCACTAATGTGTGCGGTGACGATGCGGTAAGCGAGGATGAAATCCACCAATAATCCATACCACCAATCAACCTTAATTCGCACTTTCTATCCTCGCACAATGATTTTCTCTTATTGGCGGAATTTTCCTCGCACGCCGCCTCGCAACCTCGCACATCTCTGTTGGAATGTCAGCTTAATGCGAAGATGCGAGTATGTGACCCTTTATTTAAATAACAAAACGACATTATTACTGAAATAATCCATTGAACCGGGTAGTCTAGCAATAGAATATACAAACCTATTGTCTTAGACGTTTTTATCTAATTCAAATACGGAATTAACTGATTAATTTATTTGTTTATTCATTCAACAGCGACTGAGGCTATCTCACGATCGGCGTCTGAACTTTAGATAGCTGACAATGGCACGACAAAATGAGCACAGATTGCTGTTAAATTACCGTCGCGGTCGCTAATAAGGCAATTTTGTCGTTCACCATCATTATTATAATGGTGCACACGTAAGTGACGTAACCTTACCTAATAATACAGACAATGTCACAGTGCAAAATGTATTGTTTATATACTAATAATATAAAGCTTAAGAGTTTGTTTGTTAGTTTGTTTGAACGCGCTAATCTCAGGATCTATTTATTCGAATTGAAAAATTTTTTGTGTGTTGAATAGTCCATTACCGAGGAAGGCTATAGGTTATCTAACATCACATCAATAGGAGTAGAGTAGTAACGATTAATCTCTAATTAACGAGGGTGAAACCACACGTAGTGTAATACATCTAGATAAGCAAAGATAGTTCAGTATGTCTTTAGGGTTCTGTATTCAAAACGCTTATAATTTCGTTACAACTTCATCGGGTAGGTATTCAAAACTCTATGCTACGTTGAGTAATAAAAATGTCATGATTCTAGCCTCAACGATTTAGCCTGTGGGTGTTCTATGAAACGGTTAGCGTTAAAGTATTTATTAAGTACATATTCATCTATCAAAATATTATTTCAATCATTAGAAACAGCGTCGCGTACGAGCGTTTCTATTCGAATACATTTTTCTCTCATGCCAAGGCCGAAAGTGTTAGCATCTTATCAGTCACGTTTGGCGCACACTGTGAATAAGATAATGCTTACAGATCTTAAAAATCATTTTCGGTTAACGTGAACGAAATGCCAACCGAATTTACATACGCGGCATACTTAGAAAATGCCGAAAATACAACAACACTGTCCTAACGAAAGACGTATCCATTCAAAACTGCATCTACAATCAGGTAACAAATCGAACGCAAATTTTCCATAATTTACATAACGATTACTGATCATGTTATTGTAACGGCATATTCGATGGCATATTGATCGCCAATGCCAACGTGAGCCATTATCACCGTAAATAGACATATCTACACGCAACATAAAGAAAGAAAATCACTCAATGGTAACATTTCACTCGTTTGCATAAACCGGTGGCCGCGTGTGTGTAATGCTACCATGCATCGAGGAAGCATTTATGGAAACAATGCAACTATAGCTCCATAGAGGAAGGAAACAATTGATTATTAAATTTTAGAGTCCCGTATATCCGTTGGAAAACCCTTCATGATTTAATATTTAACTAACCGTCAGTTTAAAACTAGAGTAAACAAAATTTCGTTTAAATAAATCACATCCTATAAATTAATTTTTGGGTTTAAGTATCACAATATGTGTGATTAGTTCCAAATTTGTTTAATGTGAGTGTGTACTTATATCATAGACAATTTATACACTTAAATGATCATTGTTGATGTTTATTGATTACACACACATACATGAACACAAATATCTGTCCCTACACTTTTTCCATTTCTCTCATTATTTCCCTACAAGTTAAAAAAAACCTTTCCAAAATCCTCCAAATACTCCACAACCCAAAGATAATGTTAACTTAATCCATAAAATTACTGATATCTTCATGACCTGAAAAGAAACTCAAGGGAAATAAATGTACAGCCCTGGCTAGGAGATGAACCCATTACTAATGCATACTCATACTTGAAAATGAGATTATCTGACACTATGACTATTAACAAAATATATTTATAATCTGCTTAAACAGACTGCAATTTCACAGATACAGGAAGACCTTAAAGCATGGTTGTCATCATTGTAATTAATCTTTTCTATGGACATCACTGCATAACACCTTCACAAGTTCTAATCTATCTATCTATCTAACAGCCTTTAAAGGTCCACTGCTGGACATAGGCCTCCCCTAATTCGCGTCACTCAAACCGGTCCTGAGCCTTCTAATACTTGTT
>DWPA01006502.1:0-10952 GCA_018251375.1 Calpodes ethlius
TGCACACCAGAGAGTTCTCCATAATTTTCTTAAGGGTATGTGAAATCTACGACTCCGCACTTGGCCAACGTGGTGGACTATGGCCTGTACCCCTCACACTGTGTGAGAGGAAATCCGAGCCCAGCAGTGGGACAATAATAGTTTATAATGATTTTGATTACGAATTTTCGAGTAAAATCAGTGTCAAATCAAATCTTTGGGCAAAGATTCATCCCAATTTTGATGACCTTCACAGTTTTTAACATATTTGTATTGTTTTATTAAAAGTGATTGCCATCACTAGCTAACGGCTAGGCTAGTTAAAATAGTAGGTAAACGTGGTAGCTAGCCAGGAAAGTTAAAATACCTAACTGCACGCATACCATCAGAATTAAACCGGGATTTAACCCAACATCCAACGTAATCTGTCAATATTACTGAACAACAGATAGTCAGTGTGCTTTGTTTAAAAAACTGTGACCGAACAGCGAAAAGTTCCAATCTATGACAAAAGAAACGATATAAAATACACAGACCAGAAATAAATACAAAACCGAATTGTATTTCATATTTTTATTAAATAAAACTCAACAATAATTTCACAAAATAACATAAAAGGAACAATGTTGTATTATTACGATTCAATGGACCATATGTCTGTTTATAAATAATGCACTTGCTACACCATGGCCGGAGAGCGGAAGCGATATTATTTTTTTCTCTAGAGTTCTCTTCACCAACCTAATCAACATGTGAAACCCAATCAACAACTGCTATGTTAGCAGAATTTTTATTATTATCATCATTTTTTCAACTATGTTAGTGAAACAAATGTTGAAAAGGAAGGAAATTTTTTAATAATAGCAATAATAATACTGTTTTTTGTAGTAAATTTGTTGATGATTTAGGTATAATTAAAATAAACGAAAATGTACTTCGACTATCAAAATTATTGTGTCATGACGTATTTAAGGTACCTTATTTGAGATTAAACAATATTTTTGGTAACTTGTACGTACATCGACTTCAATCTATTACAAAGACATTAAATTATTCATGATATAAAAAATAACAGATTTCGTTAAGTTACTAACCAACTCAATTTATTTTTCTATAATACTTTATCCCCAATTATAACGTTATTAAACTACAAAAACAGTATGTTACGTGACAATACCAAACATCGTTTTTCGCTTTATCGGACGTGGTGTGACAAGTCCTCAATTCAACAGCAGGTGTAGCGCGATTTCCTTGTTACAATGAATATAAAACCACCATATTGAAAAGCCATTATGTTTACAGATTAAATTTAACCTACATGTATTATTTAGTACAATACGGGCGTACAAAATGAACATAAGACGTTTTTTTAAAAGTAAAAGACGCAATGTACCATCGTACACAATGCGATGAGATGTGTGTTAAAAATATGATTTACATAGATAATAAATACAATCTCGTATTTAATAAATGTCATTTTGTTGCCAGAAGACAGATACATGAATTCATATTGAAAGTACAGGCTCATTGATACGTCAAAAATCACTAACAGTTACATAAGAATTGAGGGATTATTCCCGCCGAATCGGATTTCAAAAATCGAATTTGATAGAAAGCAGCGCTCGATCGAACAGTGGTTTAAATTGGTATTAACTTTGAAAAAGAATAATGTGTCACAGAGTAATAACTACTATATTTTTATGGCATAATAAAAAATATTAATTATAAAAAAAATGCAATAAACGTCTTGCGCGGATATTTCGAAGTAACACAATGAGATTGAAATGAAAAACAAATTCGAATGGTTTCGCGAGTATTTTCAAATATTTTTTGGGACATATTGATGTGATACAAATCTCGTTCACAGACTAAAGTTATTGTATTTTAGGTTAGGTAAAATTCCGTCACAAAATTAAACGTGAAAACTAAAGATAAGTTAATACACGAATGTATTCTCTGCTACGTTTCTGAATTGAAATATTATAACCAATACTTGTGTGCCACATTAAAAAGTTATACTGAGATAAATAGTACTTAAATTAGTACAAAACTAAAGCAGAAATGCAAAGAATTGAATATTAATTTCAAACTTATCCTAAAAAGAATAGAGAATGACTAGGTTAGTAACGTTTGTATAATAAAATATCACAAGGTGTAACAATGATTATTGACCACAGATAAAACTAAAGTTCAGATGCAAATTATAACGAAGCGTAAAATTAAAATTCGAAAAGAGAAAGTTTAATTTAAGGTAAGTACGTATTACAAGGTCCGCTATTTTTATACAAAATTAAATACATATTAATAAATTAAATTAAGAATATTAATAAAAAAAAACAGTCAGACGACAGAATTAGAAACACTGGCTACATACATCGTTCAAATAAAGTTAACGTTTTTAAATTTTCAAATTCTTCGTTTTTCGAATTATGAGTACACATTTCAATCCAACCATTGTAAAGATCAACTGTAATGATTGGATGAATATGTACAAAATATAATTTTAAATCAAAATTGGTATTCAGAAACGCTATATTTAAATTTAATTTAGCTCCTCAACAAAACTCACGGCTATCTTATATATAAGCTTATCATTATAATTTAAATCTATTATTTTAATCCTCTGTCCCGGTGATCCATTGAAGGTATTTGAAGGATCTGGATTGGATCGGGGTAGCCCGGGATTCGCCCCACTGCTTTGGTTGCTGGTAGACTGCCGATTGCTCTCTGTAATGACATGAGGAAATATCATGAGTAATACGAAGATATTAGAATTTATGAAGAATCTGAAGAACAATCATGTTATATGTCGCTACAATCCGTCCGTATAAAATGGTTTATAATTTTAAATTAATTGAATCATTAAGTTATTTTGCCTGCACATGCTTTTTATTTATTACTTCTACCACCATTTTTAAAAGAGGTGAAAAAGCCCTATGAATTCTAAAGATTTTTTTGGATATTTATGAAAAAAAAAAAATTCTTTTGATAGAATTTTTTTTGATAATGACGTCGTTGTCATGCATTCTATACATCATATTTCTTGTAGGATAATATTAATCGATCACACAGTTCAGGTATCTCCACTTGCAGAGCAAAGGTTCCCGGATTCGATTTCCGGTTTAGGAAGAGATTTATGTAACAGGTTAACATTTTCTATCCTATCTATTTTATGATGTCTCATTTAACTTTGTCTCCATAGATATAATTCGCAACTCAAGAAGATCGTATAGTGAACTAAAATCATATTCCTATTTTTAACTACCTATATTTTTATGTTAATAGCCGATAAAGACTAGTCCTGATGGTAAGTGATTTTCATCGTCTATCAATCAGTAAATATTACAATAATTATTATCTCAGATTTATTTAAAATACTGCGCACAAGCAAGGATAATTTCTAAAATTACCTGTTATCAGCTGCGGCACGAGCGTGATAAGCAGGCACGTTAGGGTTGTGGTAATTTTGCTGCACATTAGGATTCAAAGTGTAACTCTGCACTGGGGGATGCTCCGACGGAATCGGCGATTGGTAACTAGTTGGATTGTATCTGTCCACAGACACACCCCTTGTTCGTTCAGGGATTGGTGAATCGATTCCGCTCTTAACGTATGAACTCTGTGGCCGTCCCCGACCCAAAGTATTGGTCTTTGGCCATTCCTTCGAAACGTATTCCGACTCGAAACTTCTTTCCCTAAAAGACCGAGGTTTCAGCGTCTGACTCCATGTCGGAGTTGGAGTGTACTCCGTTTTTACGTACTTCGGGTCTTCTTCCCAAGGTGGTCTTACAGAGGTTTGCTCAGTTTGAACAATAGTTTGGGAGGTCTTTTCAGTAAATTCCCTAAGTTCCTTGCGCCATTGGGGTTCAACAGTCTCGACTGGTTCGTTATTATCATAATAACATTTCGGCGAGGGGTCAGGTTGCGCTTGGTACTTTGATTCGGTCGGAATATAAGTAGATTCGGGGACAGATATGTAACGCCTCTCGTATTCGCTGTAATAAGTTTTGCGACCAGGTAGCTTAGGAGGTTCCACGTTCGTCACGGGTTTTACGAATGATTGATTTGGTGCAGGTGGTATGTAAGATGTAGGTGTAGACTTGGTGTACTTTGGTGCAGGAGGAGGAGGTTTCCAACCAGGTTTGGATGCAGTATTAAAGGTATTGGTAGGTGGAGGTGGTTGAAAAACGTTTTGGTTAGTACTGTCCGCAACGTAACCCGGGTCCTGTTCCCAAGGTGGTGGAACATACGAAGACGAGTATTGCTGTGTCGATTTCTCATAGGTCTCCGTGTTATCTTTCTTTAAGTAGGAAGTTTGACTATCGACGCTACTGGTCCATGTAGTAGGTTTTGGAGAGTAAGTTGGGTACAAGTTTTGGGTGTAGTTATTTGTACTTTTGTATGAGTCTTTGATTACATTTTCTGTATAGGAAGGTTGCACTGATGGCTGGGGCTGAGGTGATTGGTACTGAGGTTGCGGTGATTGGTACTGTGGCTGCGGTGATTGGTACTGTGGTTGCGGTGATTGGTACTGAGGTTGCGGAGATTGATACTGAGGCTGTGGCGGTTGGTACTGAGGTTGAGGTGATTGATATTGAGGTGTCGATGGGCTTTGGTACAGTGGTTGTTGCTGAGCTTGGGGCTGAGATTGATTCCACTGTTGGCTTGGTGTTGTTGAGATTGTTGGTATCACATTATTGTACGTAACATTCTCTTTTTTAGTTTGTTGATACCATTGCTGATTCTTAGTAATGGTACTCGGCTTTACGTTGCTGACCGTGAGGACTTCAGATTGAGGCTCTTGTGACGATATGCTTTCTTCCGTTTGGGTGTACTGATAACTATTTGGATATATTTCTGCTGTTGGAAGTTGACGTTCCATACTGAGGCGTTCTAATAGTAAGCTGTGACGTCTTTCCGTCTGTTCAGGGTAAGAAGGTTGATAGGGTCTGTTAAGTTGTGGAGAAATCGAGACTGTGTCCCTAGCAGGTGCGAAATATGTTTTGACAGTTGGTACATTTGGCTGTATCATCTGTTCGTAGGCTTGATCTAAAGTCTTAGTGGTACGATTAACAGTAACAATATTTTCAATTCTGTTGTATTCTGTTTGTGTACTAAGAGCACCCGGCTTGTCGACTGAAGTGGTTATAATTTCTGTGTGAGATTTGGTATATAAATCATTCCCTAAACCAATAGGCTTTATTTCAATATCTATAACCTTTTCCAGAGGTATAGAAGGCTCCCTTAGTGGCGATTTTGATTCTGGTTCAGATGTAGATTTTACTTCATCAGGTTTATTTGGTTCTTCTTTAAGTATCTCAGGGTCTGTTGTAGAAGTTTCTACTATAACTTTAATTGGAATCTCTTCCGGTATTTTATCAGGTTTTTGCGTAGTTTGCTCTTCTTCAGGATCTTGTTCAGGCTCTTTTTCAGGTTCTTTTTCTTCAGGTTTAACTTCATTAACAGGTTCTTCTTCCTCTTGCTTTTGAATTTCTTTATCATTTTTTGCTTCAGTTTCTTCGGCTTCTTCATATTCTTCTTCTTCCTCAACTTCTTCCACTTCCTCTTCCTCTTCCTTTGGTTCTTCTGTTACTTCTTTTTTAGGTGCAGGCTCAATTTCAATATTCTCCTCCTTGTCCTCCTCTTCATATTCAACTTCTTCCTCTTCCTCGTTCTCTTCAGTTACCTTTTCTTCGTCTTTTAATTCATTCTCAATTTCTTTGTTTGTTTCAGTCTTTGTTTCTTCTTCTTCAGTTTTTTCGTCATCTTTTTGAACGTCTTGATCTTCCGTTTCTATTTCACAGGTTTCCTGTACATCATATTCTTTCTCAATTTCGTGCTTTTCTACAATCTCTTGTGTTTGACTTTGTGTCTTGTTAACAACTTCTTCAACTTCTTCTTCCTCCTCTTCTTCTACAACTTCTTCATCGTCATCTGATTGAACTATCACAACTTTCTTTGTTGTTGTAACTTCTTGCCTTTCTTCCTGTTTTATCAACAAATCATCCTGATCTTCCTGTTTTTCCTGTGCAGAGTCTTCTTCAACTGTTCCATTTTCAGCATTTTTAAGATTTTCTTTTTTACTTGTTGATGTCACAGTCGTTTCTGTCACAACACGCTCTTCAGTCTCTGGTCCATTTTCTTCGACTTCTTCTTCTTCTTCCTCTTCTTCAACAACTATAACCGCATCAGCTTCTTCTTTTGATAAAGTTCTTGTTTCAACTTTAGTTGAAATTTCAGTTTTCCCATCTATGGTCGTTTTTGTAGTAGTTGTTTTAGTTTCCTCTACTGTTCCATCAGGCAATATATTATTCTCAATTTGTACTCTGGTTTCAGTCTTTGCTGCTGATTTTTTTGTCGGTAATTTGACCGTTATAGCAGCTTTATTATTCGCATCCCCATTTTGATTTTCAGTCACAGTTACTCCTTTTTTAATCGTTGTTTCCTTCTGAAAAAAAAACAAAAACATTTGTATATTAAGTTGCCATTTAATTTAATAGCATAAAATTAAACATAAATGAATATTTCAAGAATAATGCAGTTTTAGTTACAATATAACAGGAAAATATGTTAGGAAAATGCATATAAACTCACAATATTGATTAGTGTATGTTCTATACTTCTCTAATGTTGTACAGTAAGTATGTGTAACAGACAACGTAAACACACATATAGATATAAATATAGTAAGTATACAGTAATTTTAAATCAACCTGGTCATCATCAGTCGCCATAGTATCTTCCAAAGGCTTTAAAATTTCAATAGCATCAGTTTTTTCGTCTGTTACTGGTTTTTCCAATACCTCAAAAGATATGTTTTTCTCAGGTTTTATATCTGATAGCGTTTGAGATTTTTCATAATTTGTTTCACCTAATTCGATCTTTCCGAGAGCTTTCGAACCTTGTGGGGTAACTTGAAAATATTCCGCTTCATAGCTCTTTTCAGGAAGTAGTGGTACAGTACAACCGTCGCTACCGTAGCTTGTTTTCTGTTCATATATATTAGTTGGTACTGTATTATATTCATACATAGATACCGGTCTGGTGTTGTTTACATAGTTATTATTGTTTATGGTTGAATATGAATTAACGTTGTTGTTAAAATTTAATGATTTATTATTGCCCGATTCGGTAGGCTTAAAATTGGTAGTAACTTGAGGAGGGGGAATCATTTTTCTTGTTTGTGGTTGTTTTTGTTGCTCTGGGTGGCTCCTTGTTCGCAGCAAAGATTTAGGATTTGATGGTAAGTTGAAAGTTGGAAAAACTTGAACAGGCAAACAATTAAAATTAGGTATAGCCATATTTGAAGGTGTCGGCGGCGATTTTATACTTTGTATCGGCGTTTCAGGAACTCCTTGGTTCATAGCATTAATCATTAACCGTTTCGCCATGCGTTCTGACTTTATCTCGGAGAGATTGAGTCCCCCCGGGGTATATGTGAACGGCTTGCGTTCTCTACTCATGGCGCCGTGCAAGGCTGGCGGTGGATTCATCTTGCTGAAATAGGTTTTTACATATTACCACGTGACAAATTGAATCGGCTAATAACGATGGAAACTTCAAAATGCCTTAGACTCTGATTCGATTTGGCAAACTGACAACTACAGTAAAAAATAGATGCGAAATACTCACGCGGACCGTCGATATAACTTAAACTTCCGTTACCTAACCTATTATTGTTTAAATAACTAACACTATAACACGTTTAGGAACTTGTTCACTTAATCTCACATCACTCATAGGCTGGATTGCGTATTTTTGTGATGGAACATGCAGATTATCTGGCCGCAGCGGTTAAATATAGCACGGGATAGTAAATGAGCCGGTACATTTGAACTCGAGCGGTTCGCGCGGTCGGCGCGCACGCCGCCTGACGCCTACTGCCGTGTGCGCACTGCCGCCATGTATTTTAGTCGCGACCCCAATATTAACCGACGCCTCGTCTACAATTTGTCTTACCGAATCGTCACAACAACACCATGCATTTCCTACTAGTTAATAATCATGGTAAAACAAACTCATTATACGTCGCTATTAATCTGTCAGCTATCAGCAATGATGCTTTAAGGGATTAACTTCCAACGATGCGTTATGGCCGCTGACGGGTTTTTGGTAGCAAGAATGTATGGTAAAATCCTTCCTGTATGAGAAAGAAGGCCGTGGAATTTATTTTTAAGATGATAACAAAAATAGTGATTTGAAGTTCAGTGTTCTAAATTTTCATGGAATTTTATTTCCTGTTATTCACGAATGTCTAAAAACTTTCTTGTCGAAGATTATAAAATAAAGTTTATTGAAAAATTATATATCTTCTTTCCAAAAAAAATATTTTGGGAACAGGTTTCACCTGAAAATATTCCGTAAGTTTCTCAGTGACGTTACACTGGTACACTGTATGAAACATTTCCCAAGAGACTGTAAATTTGAAAGTTATTATTTTTTTCAGTTTTAACATTGTTCATAATATTTGATTTTAATTCTTGATTCCTTTCTCTACCAGATAATTGTGATATGAATGTATTTTTAATGACTTTTATAAATTTGTTTGCAGTGTAAATTATATTTGTGTATTATACCAAAAGAATTTGCCAGAATACTGTACGATTGTCTTCAACTAATTTAGTATGTGCACTTGTACAAATAATGCATTCATTCATGACAATACGTGTTCCATTCTTACAATGAAGTTTATTTAAATGAATAAAGGTTTACTTCACTTTTTATATAAATAAACAAGCAATTGAACCATATTATGGTAAATACAAACCGTATAAGTCAGTTACATGAAATGAATCGCCAATGCGTTTCCCACCAGAAAGAAAACTACCTCCAGCATTACTATACATATAATCATTCAAAGTTACAATACAATTATATAATGATCAGTAAGTCTCAACACTTCTATCGATGTGGTAGTCTCTTAATCAGTATTTGAAGACCCCAGTTGAACACGCATTAAATTTTGAAACGAATGCGGACAGAATTACGTTACTGGCTCCAGGTTCAACTGAACATCAAACCCTAGTGGTATCTGTCAGCTATAATAGATTTATAAATTGAATATTCCCTTATAATATGGTGCTACCATGACGAGGGTTTAAAGCGGGGTCACCATATAAGGTGACGTCATCTAGTGGCTTCGGACCTACGAAGTCAAGGAGAGACACAACTTTGGGTTCACTCCAAACTACCTCCATTTTTCTAATGACGAACTTAATAAAGAGATAATAATTCTTTAATACAAATGTAATATGTCCGTTAACTTTGTAATTTACACTTTAGTACGACGATAACAATACATACCTATATTTTAAACCTCAGAGTTGCAACTATTTTATCATAAAAACATTTTTTGTGTTGTTAAATTTTACAAAACTATTTACATTGAGGTGGATATATTTATTAATATTTTTTTTATTTCACGTTCTGTCTTTTCGTTTACATTATATACGTAACACAGACCTTCACAACTTAAGAAAAAAGTATTCGTCAAGTTATTAAGGTCAATCGTTATTTTTTTGTGAAACATTTTTTATGTTTTGAGGAAAACCATTTTTTTCTATTAAGTATCTTTTTCCTTGTCACCATTGAATAAAAAGTGCCCTTCCTCTGTTTTATATTGTGTTTAAAATAAACGATCTTTATAAATATTAAATATTGAGCTAGTTTTTTATTTGTCCATCATCCATAAAGATTCATAAATCATTTAATTTCGTTGCAAATAATAATTTTAATATTACGACTGCTTTATTTTCAATTTAACAAGTTAAAGTAACAGGTGGTTAAAATTTTTACTAATTATTAATTAATTAATTAACTGTTTTTTTTATAACTTTATACATATTTATCCTACTTAATACATACATTTTTAAAATTAAACAAACCTTACGATGAGATTTAATTCTAGTTTTTGGAACTCATTTCATAATGTTTAAGGATTCATCTCTACATGGACAAAACCTTATTTTTCCGGTTCGTAATTTAAAACAATTCCTTTTTATTTTTACATCACAAATTAAAGCAAAATATGATTACGTCATAAAATACGAATTTGTTATTATGACTTTTCATAACATAATTTCTTCATTCATCGTTTATTCATTACGTCATAATTTATTTAAACATCTGAAAATTCGTTTGAACGAATCGTTATCAAAACCGAATGAAATATTATAATAACGGCGGAGTAATCTTTATTTAATTTTATACAATATATTATAAGATATAATATACATACACATTACAAACAACATAAAATACATCTACAGTTAAAATATTCTGTATACACTGGAACCAAAACTGCATATATATCGATAATAAAACAATACAAATTAAAATCCTAATAAATATATCAATAAATTTGGTACGAAATAAAATCTAACTTACCTTCACTTCTGTTGTGATCGTCTGCTCTTTGGTCGCCATTCTGGAAAATAAGAAAATTCCTCATGACTCAGTGAATACAAAAAAAAATATATATATATTATTATTATATTCTTTATTGCAACCTTAACACTAAGGATTAATATCTGGTAACATTCTCTGATCGACACGACTCAACCCTGGAAGTTGGTGAGGTGTTATAGCTGAAAACAATGCTAAATATATACCTATAATTAATTATATTGCTAAATACATTAATAAAATAGAGTAATAGTCGGCAAAGGCTTGGACTAACCATCTAATGGTACTCGTAAGTGGTGACCGTTACCCATTATTATAACCATCAAAGACTTCAGTAATGCCGATCTAAAAAGAAATAAGGGACACGCTTCATCAACTGGCAATGAGCTAACCCACACTTCGCTTCAAGTAACTCGCTTTCATATGTTTCCGCCTCATCTGCGTCATCCTTAATGTAAATAGCAACATCCGAATGCGTCTTAATTAACGCGTTAACTGCTTGGCTACATTAATGGAGTTTTATACAAGATTTACTTCCCGTTAATTTGCGTATCTATTAATGCGTCATT
>DWPA01006503.1:0-10952 GCA_018251375.1 Calpodes ethlius
TATAATGATAATTTCTTATCTGTAGCACTGAAGCTCGTCAATTAGAAGAATTTGTTTGTAGAAGAGAAAAAAAGATATATGAATATTTTCTCCTAACCTTTTTATATCTATAGAATATAAGAAAACTACTAGATACTAGAATACTACTAAAATATACTTTCATACCCATTTTACAAATGATCCAAGCACGTACGTTTCTAAAATTTTGTATAGATAATATTGAACGATCCAGTGTAGACGGCTAATTTGCATGCATAATTTATGTTACAAATGCATTTATTATATAAAATAAATCGTTCAAAAATGTCAATGCAAAAATATCCTTTGATAACTTGAATTACGGTCGAAGTTCGACTGTAGAGCAGAGCATCAAGATGTTTTACTGGGCGATAAAATGCGACTCTACCATTTCATATATAATTAATTATTATAAATTTTGACACATACACTAGCTTTCTTTAAAAAAACATTTGCATACAAATATAGCAGCTAATTTACAAACACATTACGCTAATATGGAATCCGAAAAATGTGTATTTTAAGATAACGCCGAGAGAATTCACGCCGAGGACAATGAACTAATAAATAAATAAAATCTACAAATTTCAAGTGATTATTATCCAGACTTTTGAACTTCACAATTTCAAGTTGGCCATATTATTATTACACCACGCTCCCTTATTAACATCGTAATTCTTTTGCAGCCCCACTTAGCGTAATAAACGACTGCACGTACGAAATTGTGAGGCGAAAATAATAAATCTCCCGAAATATTCCCGTGGTACGATTATGACACTTAATTGAAAATTCGGTTATCGAGACGTTAAGTACTTTCGTAGAAAAGCTCGCGGATATTTAGGGCTGGCAAAATATTTTTTTTTTTAATTCGTAACCATTTTTACAAATGAATTATGAATTCATAGCTAAACTTACTGTTACCTAAATTTTTATAGTATAAAATATGAAAATATTTTAATTCTTACAAAAGGATATATACCATTCTTCAACAACAAATAGTAATCTACATATTTTTCTTATTATCTACATACCTCCTCAGTAGATAAGTGTTTTGTTATTTTAATTTTTTTTACTAATATAATATAAAAATTGCCTTAGAAAACCTCTTATAATA
This sequence comes from Calpodes ethlius, assembly GCA_018251375.1. Taxonomy (NCBI): domain Eukaryota; kingdom Metazoa; phylum Arthropoda; class Insecta; order Lepidoptera; family Hesperiidae; genus Calpodes; species Calpodes ethlius. The sequence goes on from DWPA01006503.1 coordinate 1,133, forward strand.
ATATATGTTAGATATAAGAATATATTTTATATTATGGTATAAATAAAGTTTTTATACTATGTACCCCTTTTAAAAAAACATAAAAATAATATTAAATGTGGCACTTGTAGTAACCCTACACCAGAAGTTTCTGGTCTAAATAAAGGGTAGTCAATATCCGCTTTTAGTGGTCAGAATAAACAAGAAAATTGATTTTGAAAGAATAAGTTATGGGATAAGTTCAAAGAAACATTTTGCGAAACAGCTGAATGTCGACGCGTAAGCCGAAATTATTGAAGAAAAAAATAATAATAACCAGGGCGCCGATTCGAAATTCGAACGCCAACGATAATAATTTCAATCTGTGATTCGATGGAACTTATTCCGACGAATTCAAAAGGTTCGCTCCAGTTTTGTAATTGCTAATTATTTGTAATTATTATTTCACGATTGCACATTTTTTTTGATAATACATTTACTGCATACCTATGTATTTATTTAAGAGACAACTGTAAGGTTTTTTTTATTTTCATTGTATTTTAACAGCATTCAGTAACTGATTGAGCAGTACATTCAAAACACATTTTTTAATTTAAAAAAAATCTGATAACTGTCACTTTGTCAAACTCTGAGATTAAAGAAATCAAAACCCTGACATAACTTAGGTTTAAATTTCAAGTTAATGAAACTAAATTTATTTGTATAATCTAACATTTTTTTTTACATTTTCGGAAATACTCTCTAGTGCTCCACTACACTACATTAGTAACCCGTGTATAGTTTTATGCTTCTTACTGCCGTATTCACAAACAATACTTTGTGATCTCACAGTAAAATAGAAAGAATCAATTGATCGTAATCTTATCTACTTCACTCTAGTTTCTTTAACAATGTCATAGACAAAAATCTTAATAGGAACAAACGATCCTCTCTTTCTGTTTCACTGTGAGATCTCATAGTATTATTTGTGAATACGGGGTATGTCCTCTGAATCAAGCTTTCAATAAATGAACGTGTTGTTAAATAGAGAGATGTTATATATAATATGATATTTTTGTAGCATTAAATAAAATGATTTTCGTATTATTTTTCTACAATATGTTGGTCTAACCACCATGCTATCAGGTCCTATGAAACGCTAAACCTTTCATCATAACGAGAGCAATAGATCTTCGTTTGACCTAGCGCGTGTCGGTATGTTTGTATGCAAATATAAGGGACTTGTTGAATAGAAGGGCAACCAACGATTAACGTTCTCGCGTGAAAAAATCACGTGAAAAAAAATCGCATGAAAGCTCGGTAAGGAAGAGGAAATTACACAAAGGTAACAGATAAATAAACAAGTTCATGTAATATCAGTTACAGATAATATATAACAGTTTAATCGTCTACTAGTATTGTGTTCATATGGTGCGATGGATGATTATAAGAACAAATAAGATTATATTTTTTTTTTATTTACAGCCATCAAAAAAATAGATGGACCACCTGATGGTAAGTGATGATCAAAACCAAAGGACACCAGCAACACAAATATCACCAGCATGTTGTCTATCAAGAGAGATAAAGAAAGAAAAAAGAAAGATAGAAAGTAAGAACTGCCTCTCAAGATCAATTCAATGTAATGTATTGGTAGTTTCTTTCAATGATTCTTTCTAAGTGGTAAGTCCAATTTCCTTTTATAACGGTCTTACGTACCTAAAATAGATGAAGTATTGTTGAGTGTACAAAAATGACATTTAATGTACGGTGTGCAGAAAAATAACATCGCTTACTCGTTCGTAATAGTACAGGTGGCTAGCCAGAAACTATCAAGGGCTATCACGGTTAATCTGCCGCGACGCACAATACTTAATTGTCTATTGCAATACATGAAGCAAAGAAAAAATGGATACGGAAGAGGATAAAAATAAAAATGGGAGTTCATCTGTACACTTAACATGTTTTGAAGAATAGGTAAGTTTTGTTAAGCATATATATTTTTTAGCGCTGCATACTCATAGCTCCATACTAGAATTCTTTGAGTCTTGTCTGCCATTGACAAAATAGATACCAGATCACACGTGCCCAGACCGTGAAGAGAAATTTAAACTCATCAGTCACTTCTCAGCGTCGCTGGGATTCGAACCCAGAACCTGATAAAATAATCATTGTGCCATTCAGATCGAAATATTACATACAGATCAAAATATAATGTATAATTGCATATCTATCTGAAACAGTATTAAGCAAAAGCTACTTACTCTTGAACCTTGAAATTACTTTCATCTACAATATTTTGTACCCACAGTATAAAAGATGATATTAGGCAAGGAAGTTCATTAAGAAGTGCTATTTTACGTTCGTAACTTAACATCTTAACCAGAATTGAAATAATGTAATAAGTTAATTATTGTTCATAAATGGAATATAAAGTGAATTCATACTAAAAAAGACTTACGAAAGGACTAAAATATCCTTGTATTTGGATATAAAAAAATAGTTATAGTAGATTCTACTCCGTAATTACCACAATATATTTTATTTAAATACATTATAGACTGACGACTTCTCCAGCGGCTAATGTTTTATGATATAAAAAGTTGTTTATAACGTAAATAGCTGACTAACGAGCCAACCGAAAACACCTGCTGATAATTGACTGCTATCACCTATGGACCTCAGTCACCGATACGTTGCTGGTCAAAGAAGAACAAGGAAAATACATACTTACTAGATATTCCCCGCGGCTTCGCACACGTGTGAGAAAAGGACAGCAATAAAAATATTGTCAATTCCTTTCTATCACTGGTTGCTATACTTACTTGGATTTAGCTAAAACATACATCGTAATGAGAAATGAGATGTTTATACGCGGTAGAAAGAAGCTTGTAGTCATCGTCGTCCTTACATCTATCTCCACACCAAAAATCATATTATACTGATGCTTCGCTGAGCCGTGAAAGAAGGACAAACAAACACACTTTATTATTTATAATATGAGTATAGATATTTCCCATGAACAACTTCTCCATTATCTAGAGTTTAATAAATAAAAAACGTTTTTCTTCCACATACCTACTCATCTCTCATTCATAAATCTTTTCAGGGTAAATAGTCAGTATAAACCGACTGAGTGATAATAAAAATAATTTTATTGTTAATTAAGCATGAGTTGCCGCATCCAAATCTCTCATAACTACTTCCAGGAGGCAATTGTTGGGGTCAAGATTTTATGGGACTGCCAAGTTAATGGTATGATTGTCTTCGTTATAATTGGTGGTCGGAGTCATAAGTCCTGTGAAATTATTGGAGCTCCAGTGATTTGTGGGGCTTATTAATGAGATCGGTTCGACCGGTCCAGTTTAACGTGCGCCATTGTTGGGTGATTGATTAATGGTGAGTCGAGTCAAGTAACGATTGCCGTTAAGTGTCGGGTAAATGAGGTGCTTAATTAAAAGTTTGTGTGTGTTTGTGATTGCAAAAGAGATTTGTGTGCTTTTATAGTTAGTTTGTATTTTCAAGAGTTTATGATGGGTTAATTTCTAAAATACATTGTATATGTATTTTATATTGGCACTTAAAAATACTACTACTAAAAAATTTTAACAATAATAGTGTAAATTGTTCCTTAAATGCATAATTGAAAGTAAAAGCTTCCAATAAACTCGTAAAATTTTGGTAAATGGCTATATTTTAAAGTTTTTACAGAACTAAATCGTTTAAAATAATTATATCTTTTATCATCTGTCCTCATATTATGAAAAATTTCAAGTAATTTAAATGCACATATAGTTTAACAATAGCTACTCTGATTGCTATGGTAATCGATGCGCATTGAATCGTGGTAGAGTTTTGATAGTATAAGTAAAAAAAATGGACGTTGGTAACAATTTTTGTATCCTTGTGATGACATTTTTATAGTCTTCATTTTATGAATGCCATTATTTTCGTTGAAATACTAAATATGTAATTCGTTAAAGACTAATTACGGCAAAAAGTTAAAAACCTTATTAAACATAGAACAAAAAGTTTTAATTACACCTCTGATAACTCGATAGTTGGCCGAAGTATCTTCATAAATTCTTCATCTTATTGCCTTACAACAATTAAATGTACAAATTATTCAATCTTTTTCCATAATTCTCCCATGCCCTCATCCAATATGGAGTTAGCGATCGAATTCAAATCATAATAAATTCCAAATCTGATCAAATACAATGCGGACCATATTAATCGGAATCGATTTTGTAATTAGTTCGATCCCAACGATCAATTCGATATCTTTATTTTTGCGTCCAATACCATTACTTGAATTAGTAAATTTCGATTCGACCATTCCTCGGCAGTCAAATGAATTTGGTTTAGTAATAGTTAAAATAATGTAGATACTTGATCTGCAATTAAATTTTCCCATACTTTATTATTTTTTGTTTTTTTTTACAGTATTGAAATTTGAATCCATTTTTATATTACAATATTATACCTAGTAGATATGAAAAATATAAAAGTAAAGGAAATTATAGATAAATAAAACTCAACCTTAACTTGTTAATTACGTATAAAACAATTATAATGAAAAAAATAATTCGACCTAAAAAAAACGATTCAAAAATACTATATAAAAAACTAGGAACATCACAGTTTTTTCTAACATTATTGCTAAGAAAACGAAATTTAATTAAAATTCGATTTTTTTTCCTTGACACCACCCGCATAGTTAGGCAGATAATTTAAAATTATAGTTTAATATCTAGCCGTTCCTCGCCCGTAAGGCGTAAAATATACAATGATAAAAAAATCACTATCCTGCTAGGTCCGCTACTCTATATCACATACAGATACACACACACACACATACATGCATAAGGATATACATAATTAACGATTTCAAATTAGTTTTCAAAAGATACCAAACAGTTTATCGATCTTATATAATATGGCCTATCATTTGCGCCATCAAATCAACATTAGACAAGCCGTTCTTGAGTTATATGAAGACATACAAACAGCTTGACAGTCAAAAATGAAAAAAACATGTAATGTGAATCACAGCATCATAAAACAATTATTTATCACAAAATTAGGTGATAAAACAAAACGTACAGAGAGAACCAATAGATTTACATAGTAGTAAGTACCATTAGATTAATTCGCTTATTAAGTATGTATATATTATTTTAATCTAATGACTTATTCATTATGTCTCGATAAATTTATGAAATATCATACAATAAGTCATGGCTTAATTTTCCTATAATATTTTAACGAGAGCTTGCGATACATTATTTTAAAGGTATCGCTTCATTCGAGCCAGCATCTATAAAAGAACCATTTATGTTACTTTTAAGCATTGATCACACGATGCATCGATGATTTTCGATTCGAAACGATAAAATTATGCACTCTCGACCTCGCCTCTGAGGAATTATCAGCTAAATCTCGCCTTCTTTTGTAATATACTTGAAATACGTAACACTTGTTGGCGTGGTATTTTCTTTGATAATCATTTTGATATCTTTCTGAGTATTTTGACATGTCCTTGCCCTATTTGATTTTGTTCCTAGATACTTGATACATATTATAAATATTACATAAAACTATGAGAGCACGAAAACCACAACAAATGTTAAAGATGAAAGGTAAGATTTCTGTTAAGTAAAATGTTAATAACATAATTAATTAATACCTGATTTAAAAAAAAAATTAACAAAAATATGTTTTTGACATAACATTTAAAATGTTATAAAACGCCCATCTTCAGAACATCCTTTTGTAAGAAGATACTCATAATTCCGAGAAGACGCGACAAGAAACTCACAATACAGAAAAAAAAATGAAAAAAATTTTTTTTTTTCGTTATTCTATTTTTGATCTTCATCCATACTTACTAGTTACTTCGTAACTTACTCGTCCTTCATCATCTTTAGCATTCATAATTATGTTGCGGATGAAATGGTAAAATATATTTGAGAGACATCAACTTTTAAGGCACAAAAAATCTGTTAAATGTATATGTATGTTTGCCACATCGAAGGTACAAAAATAAAAAAAAAACCGGGAAATTACCTGGATTCTATAAATAATTGGAACAACTCCAAAAGCCTCATTTTGTTCAGAAAAAAATATATAGATTATATTATGTAAAAGTTAAAACTTAATTTTGATATATATATAATAATCAAAAACTTGGTCAAAGACTAGACATAAAGCTAAAACTCCAAACATATCCCGATAAATTCTAATAGTTGGTAACCCTCTACACCCGGAAAGCAAACCCGAGACGTCGCATTCGTCATCCAACTCACCAAGTACCAACTAAGCTTAAGTCTATAAAAATATAAACGATCCTACAAAAGGAGCGATCTTAACTTAAATCAAGTTTCGAACACAATCATAGAACCCACTCAATCGTGCCGAAGACAACGCTAAACGTTTTGAACCATTCGAAGGACGCACGAACATCTAGACCCTTCCAACTAGGGGACAGAATACCGTAGGAGGTTTTAATGGGACATTAACGATGGAAAAGGCAATTGCGCTAAGAACAATTAGTCGAAGGTTCGATTAAATGAGCCGGTCGATTATTCGACCCGCAATGCCTTGTTACAGTTTTATCTTATTTTGTTACGAAAAAGGATTGTTGAAGCTTAAATGTCAGGCTTTCTATAAATCCGATCATTCCTAAAACAGAGTAGTAATATATATATATTCATATCACATATCGGCAGTGATTAGCGGTTCGAACGTCGCTTCCTCGAACATGGTGGCGTGAGTTCCAATCCTGCACGTACCTGTAATTTTCAAAAAGTTATGTGCGTATTACTAGTTAATTACCACTTGCCTCGGTGAAGGAAAACATCGTGAGGAAACCTGCACACCCGAGAGTTCACCATAATGTTCTCGAAGGTATGTGAAGTCTGCCGCACTTGGCCAGCGTGGTGGACTATGGTCTATCCCTCATCTCATGAGAGGAGACTCGATCCCAACAGTAGGACAATTATGGGTTGCAATGATGAATACATATATGACTTCAAAGTAATAAGAAATATATATATTACACGTGTTTGCGGAAATCAGTGGTTGTATCCCTTGAGTGAATGTTCATACAAACAAACACACTTCCACATTTATAATATTAGTGCAGATTTTCGAATGTGTGTGTGTGTGTAGCACAGGTTTCTTAATGTGAAGTAACGACATTAACTAGTAAATAAATAAAATAAACATAATTACTTAATGATCTCACATTTATTTGATCCGTAAATGGTTTAATATATTATTTTTCTATGTGGAAATAATTGTTACAACATAGGTTGACGGGATTTCCATGTTTGGTCTGAGTGACGATGTTGTCGCGGCGATAAGTGGTGCGGAAAGTTAGAAAGCAAAGAGAATTCTCATGGGAAGATAATGGTGGTTTTGACCCATTAGTGACCCAGCTGCTTGTCTAGGGTGTAGTGCCTAACTACTGACCCCATTGCCTAGTTACTAGTGACCCTGCCCACGAAGCGAAGGATTCCTACTTCAATTCCCGAGTTGGGTATTTATGTGATCAATATTTTTTCCCGAGTGATTAATGATGATGATGAATAATGTGAATGTTATCCGGAGTATCCAAATGGATTAGACTTTGTGACTGTTGGATTTTATATTGTACATTATAGTTAGAATCTACAAAGGTGAGTTTGTAGATGACGCTATTTGAACCACAGTGAATTTGGTAACAGTATTACTTGGAGTCAAGATACATAAACTACAGCAAAATCTTAAACTATTCGGTTTAAGATAGCATCACTTAGGTATGTTTGAAATTATTCAAGACGCCGAAAGTTTTTGAAAATTTAATTTTGAACAATCGATTCCTTGACCTAAAGCACAACTGGCTACTATAATCGATATCGTTACGGCAGTTATCAAGAAACCCATTCCATCCATACAAGCCATACAGCCATACAGCCATACAGCCTTTGAAGGTCTACTGTTGGACTTAGACCTCCCCTAATATGCGCCAGTTAGATCGGTCCTGGGTCTTTTAAATCAGATGGAATGACTACCTGAAGAAAACAGCGAGCGTCTGTTAGATTCGGAAGGAACCGACAGTTATATACTATCTCTGTAATAAATAATATAAAATTATTCTCTCACACTTCTTTAAAATGAAACATTCTGATATTCCATCCATGTAATTAATAACGTACGAATTTCCCAATAAGTCCAACGTTAAAAATTCGTAGGTAAACACATTCGTAAATTTTCAATTATGGAATTAGCTACGCGTGGCATACGATCAGCATAAAGCGTGTGTCATACCGCCCGGCGGCATATTAAATCACGATATGCCGTATACGGCTAATGAAACAAAAGCAGGCCGTTACGATACTTTTCGCACGATACAAAATAACTTACACTCATTGAGTTTTACTGAGCACTCGATTCAGAATAAAAGCCTATAAATATAGATTTCGCATAGTAATTTTGCAGACGGGCAGCTAAATCTAGTTTAAATTGAACCTTTTTGCTAAAGAAATAAAGGCGAATGTAGAATAATTAAGTGTAAGATAAAAGTTGTGAGAAGTAGCCAAATATGTCGTATTTCAGTTGCATGAATAACGTATGCGACCCGATCCGTTACGTTTGTCCGAATTTATTTCAGCTTTTAAGGTCGTTGATTCAATTGTGTCATTTTTTACTGATTCTGAATGAATGTGTTTATTAAGTAATAGTTTTAATTTTCAGTAAAAAAGTTGAATATGATTTAGTCCTGATTCTCTGTTACTTTATATTTTAATAGAAACAAATATCTGCATGTTATTCTAGCGTATAATGTCCATAAGTCTTGTCCATAACATTTTTAAGTTTTGATCTATTTTCTTTCAAATTCGTGTATAGATTTTAACGTTGACAATTAATTTTGTGACTGAAAAGAATCATAAATTTTTTAGAACTTAAGGCCAATATTTGGACCGAGTTACCTGTAAAACAGTGAGTATTTTTCTCAAACCCCATTACAAACTAGGAAGGAAGTCCGGAATAATCATATTATTTTACTCCCTTATGCCACAGTACGATATATACCACAGTGCAGTAGCATTATAAAATATAAATCCATAAAAAGGTCTTCAGAATGATTCGTTTCTTAATATCATATGGGTTGGTAATATTATGTAGTTATGATCGCCCACACGCACACAATGAAAAGGGAAAATGTTTTTTTTTTCACCTAACCAAGGTAGCCATAAAAGGCTTCCTTGAAATGGTTACACATTGCATACGATTATTGCGGTTCTAAGCATAGAAGTATACAACAAATATGTTTACAGACGAAAAGCGCACCACCAACAAAACACACCCAAACTTTACCTCTGTAAGTAGCCATAATTTCAAACAACCAAGCTATTTAACGCAACTCAATAGGAGTGCCATTAACACGTGGCATGTCAATCACCGAGCGCAGTGCCGCCGGCCGCCCACTGTGCGTCAATCCTGCGCTATCAGGCAAGCAACGGTGCGAGATCTGCTTGATAGACTACCAATAGTATCTGGATCTAAGATAGCTTTCAGGGGGTATTATATTTGTTTTAAATACATTCTTTGTAAACTAAGCCGTTGAGCGCAATTGCTGGTTAAAGCGTGGCGTGGTGTGATATCATTTATACATAACTAGCTGTACCCTGCACGCGTTAGTCAACAACATAATTATATAATATAAAATAAACGAAATTAATTGGAATGACAGTGGCGCCACCGGTCGAAAATTGTTCGCACTAACATAAAAACCTTTGTGAGTTCATACACAATACTTTGCTAAAGATCATCGCATGATTAAATGTCTCGTTTACGATTCTATAAAGGACATACA
>DWPA01006504.1:0-10951 GCA_018251375.1 Calpodes ethlius
ACTCTGATATTAACATTTTTTGAAATGTTATATACATTAGTAATATAAAATTTAATAACCATATAACATACATTTTTCATTTATTTACCTATAGTTTATCTGACTATTTAGATGTTTGGGTACCACGCGAAAATCACTTAACAAAATAAATTTTCAGATTAACATATTTATAATTTGCATAGCGGATGTTTATCCAGGATACTTTGTATCCCAGAGGGAAGAGAGATTAATTTGTTTACAGATGAATGGTTTTAATATACCTTCAGGTGTTTTGAAGCTTTTGTAACAATATACATTAATTTATTGTAATCTATAGCTCGCCACTTTTATAATGAAATCCAGGGGCGTAGCTTAGCATAAAGAAGCAAGAATTCATAAAATATCTGAACATTTTATTAACCCCACGGGGGCCCTCAACTAATTTTGATTCAGGGCCCGTCTAAGACAATCTACGTCACTGATAATTAAACCTAATCAAGAAATTTATAACACTTACCAAAAAACATTTACAATGAAAAAACTATTTCCATGAAAATTTCTACCGAATAAAATAAAAGTCTAGTGCATACAAATGAGCAACTGAGTTAGAGATAAATATAATAACGTATTTTAATTATATTCTTAACTAAGTATCAAACAAACAAACATTGTACATAGAAAATAATGCTCCAACTAAATTAGAAGAAGTAATAAAGTTATACAGCTCGTTTTTCTTTTAGCTTCAGTGTGTGTGTTTTAAACTTAATTGCTTTCTCGAGGATTTTCACCAACGAGTAATCCTAATCCATTAGCGTAGAAACATGAGGATCTTATTTTTGTTTCACAAAGATTTTGCACAACACGTTTTCTCTCCCTATCTCCGGGAGATGTTTTAATTTTAAATTCCCTCGTCCATATTTTGCTACTTGAATAACCCTCCTGAATTTACGTATTAGACGTAAAACTGCTAGCTATTTCTTTTTCAGAGATACAGCAAATATAGACTTCAATAATCGTCATAATTATTTACCAATGAAGTAAGACGGATGTCTTACTACATGGATATGTAGTCATAAATATTATTGCTTTTGTGTTCATTAATCGATCAAATTGGCTTTGCTTAGTTTTGTAGTAGCAATAATATAAAATAATATAAAAAAATACTATCCAGAGCGGACTTATTTGGGTCAATGCAATGCAATTCCAGGCAAGTCGTTGTTCGCTTTGCTATTTTTCCGACATTACTGAAGTCGATTTATTGCAGTGTAACTCTTCGCCGTGGATTAATCTTTATTGTGGGGGCAAGGTTGATGACATTGATACGGGATCGTAACATGTTTTTACTACTTTTTAAGTGCAATAAACCAGATTTGACCACGTAATATTACTTTTATTATTTATTTACTTCTCCGTTAAGAACTGAAGCTAAGTCAACAGTTTTCCAGTACTAGAATAAGACACATTAAATGTATTTTAATATAAAATTAAATGGTTTACAACATCTATATATATAAATAAATGGACTACGTATACGTCATCTATCAGAAAACATGCATACATTTTCTCGTTATAACATCTAATACTAATATTAACTAAGTCCTCCTAACGTCGTATTTATTTTGATGTTCTTCACCTGTGATGTCCACGGACAGCAGGGGATGGTGGCACTGAAACCTCCTTTGCAATACTTATCATAATTGTAAATAATAAGACTTAATCATGTTGATTGGCTGTGAAACGACCACTAAAACACTGAATGTTATATTATAGCATATAAACACTGTGTAATGTTTTAATAACTTGGATACAGACCTTAATATTAGATCCTACGAATGCTATTCAGATCTAGATGTCTCACCCACACATAGTTAAGTGGCTCACAATTCTCCGTCGACGAAACGCTCACGTTATCAGAGCGATGTCTTGTTTTATACAAAATATCCTTCGTATCTCAACAATAACATGAAAATACACTTACCTATGATCGACTTCACTGTTACTCAAAAATCGTATCTTCAGCGCTCCTGTATATGTACCTCCTTATATAAAAATCCTTTCAAGTCAGTATGCTTCATATCTGGAACTCTTTTTCCTAAATTATTTGTTATATACTTCACAAATTGCCTCTAAACATAGCTCAAAATACATTATCTGCATCTATGACTGTTCTTATTTTTCTAATGTATACATATTTACATTTTATAGTTATCTATTTACCTTAATTTTTTCTTTTACCTAATAAAACGTTACCCCTTACATTATGAGAGGAGACCTGCGCCCAGCTGTGGGACGGTTATTGGTTATGATGATGACAGTTCTATTTCCTATTAGTATACTACGCCTCTACAATGTATTCCTAGTCTAATCTTCAGTTGTCTGTTAGAAATCCCTGTTCGCAGAGTAGATAGACCGTTTATACAGATTATATAAAAATCATATCCAGACAGAACACCAAACAATTATAACTAACGACCTACCGCACACGGTAATTTTTTTTCATAATGGAGAGAGCGACGTAATAATCATTTAATGATGTATTTTAATGATGTAATATAATATACAATTGTCATAATACGAAGTTACAGATTCGAAATCAATGAATGTCAGAGCAAAAAAGGTTATTTCTTGAAAATACTTTTAGCTTACTGAATGTTATTCCCTGACTGCCTACTCGTAATGAAATTTCGCCCAGAAATAACTTTTTAATGAGGTCATTGTTATAACTAATGTATATAAAAGTGACTTTTATATTTTTGAAGTTATTTTAAAGCAATTAATTTTAGCCATAGGACTTCCATTTGCGATTTCCATTTTTAAGAAAAAAACTACATATTTTTGTAATAACGTTTTACTTTAAGAACGATGTACTTAAAAAGCTATATAGTTAGGATGGTAGAATTCAATTAAGATAACCGTCTAATTCAAAATGGTCATTGATGATCCCTTATTAGTTAAACACGAGGCACCATTGCATTAATAACAGATCCTATAGACCTCTTTCTATGCTTAAAATTTATGTCGTTATTTAAGGGAAATTATCATTTCGTCATCATATCGTTATTGTAGGTAAAATAATCCTTTAACGAGAACAAAATTCTCTAAATACAATGACACAAAAAATAATTATATAAAATGAGTTTACCACCAAAATAACAATGCTACAATGTTCCACAAAGTGTATGCAGATGAGAGAAAAAATTAAATAACATTTAAAAATATATATGGATATGTATTTATTATAAGAGCTAGATGAAACACGTTTCTAATAATATTTCACAGCAATTATTGTATGTCGTGTTGTCTTATTTAATTGTAATTTTTGTCGGGGTCGTGAAGAATGATCAAATAAATAAGTCCCTTGAAACAGTAATTGATGAAGATTAGGATGGTAATAGAACAGAAAACCAATCAACAAAGGACTTACAATAATAGGTAACTGAAAGTAATGTTTCATTGAAAACATATTATATTAGGATGTCTAATATAATATGTGTACTAAATAATAATATAATGTCTAATAAATAATAATAGATTTTTTTTCGTTAACCTTCATTAATAAAATATGAGTTATAAAAAATGTTTTTATTTTTGACTCTAGATTCTATCTATCATGACGATCTATCATGACTCTTGCAAACATTAGCGTAGTTTGAAACTTCAAGTGTTTGCTAGAACCTGCTTTGAAAAATAATATCAATTACACATCCATGGATATAATATATCGGTTAATAAGATTCGAACTCTGTTTATCTTTCAGAAGCCTTTGTGAAGGATACGACGGTATTGTGTGAATTCAATAAATCGCATTTCATACAAGGAAAATTAAGTTCCCTTCTGAATATTTTTGCATTCAGTAAAAACGTTGGTTCCCGGCCGATATCTATCGCTCCATCGAATGGAACGAATATTAATATCCTAGTAAACAAAGATTAAAAATGTATTTAAGAATTGAAAGCGAAATTTTTAACTATTACTGGGTCGTGTAATAATACTGTTACGTAAATAGTTCAGCATTGATACTATTACAATTAACATAATAAGCTTACAATATGTAACATCGCAGTTTATTGTCATATTATATATATGTACAGATGTATAACAGATTTATAATATCGTCTCATATTTTTCATTCATACATATCTTCATAATTTATTTTGTATTATTATGTTTGAATCATACAATTGTACGTATCTTTGTAATACAAAATAAGCTTTAAATATTTCTTCATCTTGTGTACTGTTTTCCCAAAACATTATACCATAATGTAGAGTAGAAGATACGAAGCCGTGATACACGGTAGGTAGAGCCTCCCTACTTACAACTTTAGGCAACATGTGTAAGACGTGCCAAAATTAATTATAACGTAATATTGTCTATACGTAGGATTGAAATGTTTTTGGAGATTGTTTCTTTTACAGTCTTCCCATTACAATTTATCTTTATTGGCTAAAGTAAACATTTACATACACAAAAAAATATTGTTGTGTTCTTTTATAGATAATTCTACTATCTGATTTTAATGATGCGCTCTTAGACAATTAATTAATTTAAATAAAAAATAATAATGGACCTAATACGCTTATTTGTAGAATGCCATAGGTAGGTTTACGAGGACTCAATAAGAAGGTACTAGTTTAAAAACGAATACACAATATTTGCGTGAAATGGGTCGTATTAGGTGAAAAAGATTTTATCTAATATAACATCTTACCTTATATGTCATATTTATACTTTTATTATTATATTACACTTCGCGGCTTCACCTGCGCGGGAAAAAAGAACATCAATAAAACGGTTGTCGATTCCTATCTATCATTGGTTGCTGGGCAACGCTTTATTGTTAGACACTTTCCTTAATTTGGCTGAGAGTTATATATTGTAATAAATCTTCCCAGAGAAATAAGTTATTTTGTTGTTTTTCACAGTACCCTATGGTACTATTTCCACCCCAAAAATCATACCATACCGACGCGCCGCTGTGCCGTGAAAGAAAAACAAACAAACACTTGTTATTAATGATCTACATGACGGATAAAGTCAAAGGATTATTACATATCCATAAATAGGGCTATTACTGCTATTTTTTTAACATTACTAATAAACATTTTATATAAAATAATCATAAATTGCTACATTGATGGGGTTAGAATTCTGGAAGCCTTTTATTCTTCGTAAAAATTTCGTCAAAATATGGGATAACTTTTTGAGAAATAGATAATTTTCCTGTGACTAAGAAAAACTGAGATTAACGTTATGAAGGAAAAAAAACTTAAATACTTTTTGTCATCTTTTTTGAATAACGACTGATGATCATTATAAGATTTTTCACATCTTAGATCGTTATCCTAAAAACGATATCTATTTAATGTTAAAAAGATAATATGTATTTTGTATAAAGTCTTAGTAACAAAATTATTTTATTCATAACCTATAAAGTGTTGAAAGATATAACTATTACAACCCCAGAAGGGAGCTTAAATTTAAGTTTCATCATCTCCTAAATTATCTACATCTCTAAGTCCGTCCTACGCTCGCGGCGTTTGTAACACAAATTATGGAGATTAAGTAAAACTATAATTGGACCCAAGAATATTGTACACTATTACGCAGTTTCACCAGTATAAAAGGGATCTTCAATACGCCTTTTTACATAGGTATATAGTGTAAGTTTACTATTCTGAGTTTATTGCTATATTCGTCGATCCTTATGACTATGACATAGCAAGTGACTCATCAACTTGCTTGAGATATTGATATATTCAAGAGTAGGGATGTGACTGAGTGAGTTTTATGTGTATTTATAATAGTTTAGACGTTACTACTGCTGTATACAAGTACTGCAACTGTTATTATAATTCCACTCACGTCTGATAGCAATTTAATATAGGTTTATCTAGATATAATTTACCATCTGGTCAAGTTCCATCCTTAGTCTAGCCTATTCATTAATTTTAATATTATGGTTGTGTTTTCTAGATGCCGCTCATTACGGACCCCGGGAAATATCCTCGTAGCTAATCTCGCCCTGAGTGATCTCCTAATGCTGGCAAAAACGCCTGTGTTTATTTTCAACTCCTTCAACCTTGGACCAGCTTTGGGAAAGACTGGTATATGTCAATTTACTATTCTAATTAATATGGTCATTACTTTATCCAATGCGCTAACTGCATGAACTAGGGTACCGTTAGTGAGCAGAGTTACCTGTGTATTCACAAACATTACTATGAGGTGTCACAATGAAATAGAAGAAAAGGATCGATTGATCGTATCCCCATTTTTGTCGTGAGCATTGTTTACGAAACTAGAATAAAGTAGATGTGAATCCTCTCTTTCAATTTCACTATGAGAACTCATAGTATTGTTTGTGAATACGACGGTTAGACAGTTAATGATCTTATCTAGACTAACTGGATGTGCTCTACTGCTATGTGTTTAATTTGTGCGACCTGTCTGTAGAGCTCACCCCACGCTCCAGCTCTGCAATTTGAATAATGACAGGCCGCTTATGGCAATGTACATATTTCGCGATTGGATTCAATACGATATCATAACTTAATACTGTCATCTTTCTGGTTACAATACCTCAATTAGGTAAATTAGATGTAAATATAGATATTTGTTGTAAATATACAATAGGCTTCTTATAAGTAGATATTTTTATTTTATATATACCTAAAAGTATTCTTGGTCACACTACGGTTTCGCCCGTGTGTGTGAAAAGAACAACAATAAAAAGGTCATTTTCGTTCTATCTAGGTATAGATCCTAGGCAGCGCTTTGTTGTTAAATACTTATTTTAATTTGGCTAAAAATACAACGTAATGGATCTTTCCACAAAAATTTGATGTTCTTTTGCGGTAAAAAGTAGCCTATAGTACTCGTCGTCATTCCAGCTATCTCCAAACGAAAAATAATA
Source organism: Calpodes ethlius (assembly GCA_018251375.1). Lineage (NCBI taxonomy): Eukaryota > Metazoa > Arthropoda > Insecta > Lepidoptera > Hesperiidae > Calpodes > Calpodes ethlius. The sequence continues at coordinate 6,896 of DWPA01006504.1, forward strand.
CTAAAGCACAACAACAACAACGGAGCATCCGTTGCACAGTGAAAGAAGGACAAACAAACAAACGTACTTTCACATTTATAATATTAGTATAGATTAGTTTGTCAATTATTTTAAATTAAGTAATATAGTAGTAGTAATAATAAATAGACCAGTTGTAGTTTTAAGGAAATCATCAATATAAATAGTATTAAAGTGCTTACTCAATATAGCATTTATTATATTATTTTTCACTAAGTCATAGTGAAGCATATTCGCTCCCTAACTGCCCGCCAGGTAATCAGAGAAAAGACACTTGTAAGTTTCTAAAGTAAGAATAAAATATATTTCGTTCGTCTATGATCATTTTTATAATTCATAATAATACCCAAGGTTGTATAAAGATGTCGACTCGCATCGTACAACGCTGAAACGCATCGGAAAGCGGAACTGTTGTATTAAATTGCAATGTTGCGGTATCGTTGCACAAATTACGTATGACAAGCTATTTTGTTGTAACTTACCACTAATTATGCACATGTGAACAGGTTCTTACAAGTTGCAATGTTATAAAATACATCAAGGAGTGACTTATGTAGGCACTACATAATAATAATTTTGTTTCAGGTTGCATTATATATGGATTTATGGGTGGGTTAACTGGAACGACATCCATAGCTACTTTGTCCGCTATAGCATTGGACCGGTACTGGGCAGTCGTTCGACCTCTGGAGCCTCTTAGGGCACTCACAGCGATCCGAGCTCGCGTGCTAGCCGTCGGATCCTGGCTGTACGCCGGCGCCTTCGCTATCATCCCAGCTTTAGACATAGGATACGGTCGCTATGTCCCGGAAGGTTATCTCACAAGTTGCAGCTTCGACTATCTTACTGATGAAATGTCGGCTCGGTATTTTATTTTTGTATTTTTTTGTGCCGCTTGGGTTGCGCCGTTTTGCACGATATCGTTTTGCTATTCGAAAATACTTCGGGTGGTGGTCTTCCAAAGAAACATGCTAACTAAAAATGATAACGAAAAAATGTCTTCGAGACACGTCAAAGAGCAAGTGAAACGCAAAGCTGAAATAAAACTAGCCGGTCTGGTGATAGTTGTTATTGCTCTTTTCTTCGTGTCTTGGACACCTTATGCAATTGTGGCATTGCTAGGAATATTTGGAAATAAGGAGCTGATAACTCCCGGTATATCCATGATACCGGCATTGTTCTGTAAAACTGCTGCTTGCATCAACCCCTTTATTTATATTATTACTCATCCGAAATTTCGTAAAGAGTTACAATCACTATTATTCACAGACAAGTCGAAAAGAATGAACAGCACAATAAGAATAAAAGCATTCACCGAATCTAGCAAAGTGCACAGACCTAGCAAAGATTTAAGCGAAACGGATGTGGAAGTAATTGAAATGAAAGACATTCCATATCGCAGAAACGATTCCAATACGAAAAATAATGATGTCGTGGGAACAATTTCCTCCAAAGTATCGGGCCGTGAAGGCTCACAGAGAAGTGTGAGCATGAAAAGTTTCGAAGAAAATGTCGTGAGTCCTCCTTCTTGGTACGCTAAACCAAAATTCACGAAAAAGAAGAGTTTTACACGACAGTCGTCATTTATATAACGTATTTTAGGAAATAAGTATAATATATCTTAGTTTATAGAATAGTAAGTAGTTAGCATAGCTAAGTACTACCTTCTTAGGATGGTGGATGAAGTTAACAGAAACTACAGAACATAAAAATATTATTTTATATTGCCTCTATAGTACAAGTATTCGATGCTTTACCTACATTTTATTATTTTTACTCTATTTCATCCTTTTAGGCATTGAATTCAATAACTATAGAAATTAAAAATGATATTTATTGCAAGCATCAAGAAGCATTAAAACTATTGTATAATAATTATTTATAAATTTACTTCTCGCTACACAAATCATTACTAAACTTTTGTACCATATTTTTATTATTCATTATAAATTACATCAAAGTTCTATTATTATCTACCTTTTAGTACGCTTTAAAATTTGCGTATTTCCTGCGTTTTATGTTACTTCGGCATGTGAGCGTATTTGCACATAATGCTACATGCGCTAGATTCAATCGCGTTGCCTATTTTTAGCTTCAATGGACGCATAAGAGATGTGCATTTGCACCCAAAGCGTAAAAACACTTTATTTCATTGTTGTAGTAAAATATTTTTAATATTGTAAGAAGGTAGTTTTCATATCTAAATACCTTAAAAAAATATAACTTTAATGGTAGGTACAGACTTTTCTTTATACCTACTACTTAGAATGTTTTTTCTACGATGTATTTAAAAGAAAAATTAAGATGGACTATAGTGTTAAAAATTATCCTATTTTTGTTACATGACATAATAAGATTCATATATGTATATTTAATCATAAATATAGTTCTCACATATGGTTGGAATAAACAATACCTATTTATTTATTATTGTTTAATGTTTTGTTATGTTATACCTATACCGCCAAATAGCTGAGATTACACGGCCTGATATTCGACTGAGAATGTTTTTAGCATTAGGTTGTGTACAGTTTTATAAATAAATGCAAGCTTATTGATATTTACCTGGTACATAAATAACCTCAGTACCATAATCCAAGCCAGACCCGCCGACAGGAGTAAGAGTCCTTTAGAACTAACTACTACATTTAAGTAGTGACTGAATGGATATGGTATGCTTAAAAATATTTTAACCCTTTAATATTAGCGTGCATAAAAACGCGATTTGTCTATGGGGACTGGATATAGATGTAAATGAACGGCCGCCAGTGTCAGTTATGTGGGACTTGCCCGGGCGCCTACCCACAAAACACGGCCTGGAAGTGACATACGTGCTAACATACCTTTCACTATGGGGCATGATCCCGATTCCGGTTGAAGAGCCGGAACGCAGTTCTAAATCTAATGACTGTTCAATTAAATAACGAACATAGTAATGATGGGAATTTTCCATAGTGATCTTACTTTGCTATTTAAACACATAGTTCACCAATGACCTATGGTGAAATATAATATATATGTAATCTGTGTTATATTGGCGGAGCGCGGGGGGAATAAAGAAAAAAAGCGGTTTTTCTAGGCCCCTCAGGTCTGAGAATGATAGAAAAAATTACAAAAAGATGTCTACGCTTCGTGTCGATATCCTCATGAAACGTCGAAGGAACTCAAGTTTGATAAAAGATAGCATAATAACGACATAGCAGAAACTATGAAAATAGAGATAACGCCATGGTAGCCAATTATAACCATAGTTTTTATATTACGCTAATAACTATTGTGGATGAATACATTTGATTCAAGACTTAATTTATTAGGTTGGCAGCCCTTCAAAAACATCCCATGGTTCGCTTTGACGTTAACTAACTTGACAATGTCATTCAATCGATAATGACATTTATAGTTCATAACCTAACATGTGCGATTAGAAAATTTCAGTTATTAAAAATAAAATACGTAGACTTTAAATGGATACGTACCAAAACTTACAATGTACTGTTTTTAGGATCTGATAGTATATCACTTAGAAGCTTCAGGAAAGTTAATGAATTCAGGTAAGTGTGATGGATATCTTTTTACAATACCATATTAATATATTATTATTGTTACTTACAATAATTTTAAAATACACAGGAAAAAAGAAAAAACTATCAAACGACTGGACTTAGTCACCGCCAATGCGCAAAAAAATAAATCAGACATCGAGAAATACGCACAGGACGAAGGAATAAAAACATTACAATGGCCCCTCTCAAATATAAAAGAAGGGGATTACGATTTGGGGCTCATTGTGGCTTTTGGACATCTAATCAAAGATGATGTTCTCAACAAATTTCCTTTGTAAGTATTAGAAACAACATTGATAGTACAAACATCCTACAAAATCAAAAAAAACATTGGGGCATTCTTTGTTAATCTTTATTTTTTTATTTGATTTATTTAAATTCATATATTTAATACAAGTTCATAAAACAAATACAGTTTACTTCATTCAGTTAAATATTTTAAATTATGATGAAAAATTATTTTTCAAACATACCT
>DWPA01006505.1:0-10950 GCA_018251375.1 Calpodes ethlius
ATACTTATGTATGTATCATTCATTGTAAAATTGCTATATCACGCACGCAAAACTGTCATCGTAACTTGAAAAATTAGGAATACATTCAAAAGTGGCAGTCTAAGTAGAGTAGTAGAGAGAGAGTAGAGCTAATGTCATTGAGACTCATGTTTTAATAATTGATTATAGTATGACGTCACATCCCAAAAATCATGGTCAGAATATGAATCTGTGGGTACTTGTGGGATAACTAATTTACTTATTGTCCTATTGGCAATTAAAGTGACTGCCTAATTTTTTGTATTCGTCCTAGTGTTGTATCGTAGTAGTGTGGGAAAACAGAAAGTTATAATTCAGAGGCAAAGTTGGACCCTCACAAATATTGCGAGGTAAATAAATACTTGTAGTTAGTTAACGATGTTTAATTCACAATTAATAATCCTTCAGAGCATTTATTTTTTCTTCATAATAACTTTATTCATTGTCTTCTTGTTGCCTTTTTTCTCGAACTTGGGTTTCTTCGAAGGTTTAGTGTTTTCTGAAACAAAATAATGCTTATTATTAATGATTCAAAAACGTTACTAAGATTAAGTTTAATAAGAGGTATGAAACATTCAAAACATTTGACTCAAGGTAAGTGCCACATAAAGTTAAAATGGACGTCTGAAATTTCAAATGCTTTTATCTAGATTTTTAAATGAATTTACTCACTAATAGTTTTAATTTACGATAGTAACAAATTGTGGACAACATACTGCACTAGCTACTATTACACTAGCGACTATGGATTTCTGCAACATAACGCCCAATACTATTAACTATATTAAGTTACATTTTTAAATAACTAACAAGATAATTTAAATAAAAGCATGTAACAGCAAACTCTCAATCAAACTTGCATCAGACAATAAAAACCAGTTACTTTTAGAAATACTCAATAAGATATATATTTGGTTGATGTCGTATCTAGAAGAATGATAGCCATGTGAATCATATGTACAATCAAATTAAGTTTACTTACTCTGTGGTATCCTTTTCGTCAACTGCGGTTGTGGTTTATTTATCTCCAGCCTCTGTTTCTTAGATTGCTGTTGGTTCCTTGTAGTAATCTTCGTGTTAATGGGTTTCTCAACTTTTTTCGGAGGTGGCGACTCAACATCACTAAACAACAAAATTATTATTAACAGATGTAATACTATGTCAACTTAACTTTACACAGCTACAAAATATGTTTTTCTGGCAATGTTATATAAAATTTACTTAATTTTTCAAATAAATCTCACTCTCAGCAATAGAATTTACCACAAGTGAGCATAAAATGAAAACTATCTTTATAAGTAATATTTATGAATTGGTCATAAATTCTTAAACACAACATTATATATATGTAGTAAGATAGTAATTTAATATCAATATTCTGTCTATCCAAAATCTTCATGTTAGCTGCCCAGTGATGGTCAAAAAGAGAGAACTTTAGTGTCAGTGCTTATCATTTTATCTACTAACTTCTCCAGAGACAGATAAGTATAATAATTGTTTGCAAACAATTTTACATTTCTTAATAATAAAAATACATACCTTGCATCTTCCTCACTAGTAACTTCTTCATCTAAATCTTCATCACTTTCATCATCAGACTGCACATCGGAATCATCTTGTTCCATTGCTTTATCATATTCATCTGAATCAAAATTCACTGAACTGTCACTTTCATCACCAGACTCCTTTTGTAGCTGTATAAAGTCTTCTGGAGGTTTAACTCCAGCTTCTTTTAACTTCTTCTCCTTCTGCTGTTGTGTCTCACTCATCTTACTTTTTGTTTCAGCTTTCTTCCCTTTTTTCTTGTCCTTTGTTTCATTAGCCAATTCCTTTTCCTTCAGTTTTGTGATTATATCCTTGGTTGCCTTAACTAAGTTGCTTTTATCATTTGACTGTTGAATTTCTTTTGATTTCTTTGATTTTTTAGAAGCTGAACTATCAGCTTGCACTGGAGTTGTGGAAACCTGGGCTACATCTTTAATGTCATTGGCTTTCTTCCCCTTATTTTTTTTAGTATCATTCTGTACATTCTTTTCTTTTTTAACTTCATTCTTTACTACATCCTCTTTTTTGACAAGATTTGTATTAATTTCTTCTTCTTTTTTAACCTCAACCAGTTTTGAAAGTGGTTCCGGAATGTCCACAGGTGTGAAAAAGTCATAATCTATATCTAACTCACGCAACCTCTTCTTTGTTTTATTTAAACTGAAAAAGGTAGGTCAATTAAGTAAATAAAACATTACAAAAACATATATTACTTAAAATTTTAAAGAAGACTGTAATTACTTGGATAGTAATTTCCTTGCAATTTGTAATTCTTTATTTTCATCTTTTACTGAATTGTGTGCCTGAAAAATAAAACATTAAATTTTAAATGTAGCAGTACCTCTATCACTTAAAATGAATAATCTTTAAAGCATTAAAAAATGCTGAATAAGAAAAAAGTCACACCTTTTTCAATTTCTGCCTTAAATCATTCCCTGGATTATTTTGTGCATTCCAATGTTTTCTTTTAGCAAATTTTCTTTGCTTTTCCGGGGGTATTATAGCAGCTGAAACATTAAAAAAATATATTACATGAACAAAACTGTTCTGCAGCAACATAAACATATAAAAATAGTTCCTCTTCTTCCACTATTATTACCTTTAATTAATCTCTTTCCCATGAGATAATTATTCATAGTTTCAGCCACAATTTGAGCCACTTTAGGATCCCTAAATTCCACAAAGGCATGGCCTTTAGACATGCCAGTACGCTTGGATCTTATGACTCTTGCATTAGTGACAACACCAAACTGCTTAAAGTATTCGGTCATTTGATGCTGTAACGGAAATATAATGTAGTTAGTTTTGAAGCTAAGTCCTACTTCAAAAATGACTTCATGATCTGAAGAAGCCCAGAGTAAATTTCATTACACATCTTTAAAGATTGGGAGAGAGAGTAGAAATTTTTTGTTTCACCTGAAAGTTTCCAACATTAATAAAGAATGCAAATTGCAACTAATAGCTTTATGTTCCATTTGAAGCATGGTTTTTTTCCTAATATAAGCCACTCATTAAACTATTAAGCGCTGCTCACAATTATTTAACTTAATAAATTACAGCAGAGACACAAATCATCACACTGTAACATCTTTTTTTTATTGTGTCAAATTTATTTGATCTACTTGGGAGTCCTGACACCCTTGGATATTGGGGTGGATGTGGGTTGGAGGTCTCTTGTCACAACTTGTATTTCCTTCTTGAATACATTTGTGCTAAACTACTTTTACTTGCTATAACTAAAAATGTAGTGTATGGTGATAATTGGGATTACTTTTATAAAAAAATATGGTCTGAAACTGCTGTAAAACAACGAACCTCATAGAATCCATGTGGTATATGAGATAAGTACACCAAACCCCTAGTTTTGCGCTTTGGCTTTTTGATTTTTCCAATTTGTACATTATTTTCCTTGTCCTTTTTTAACTTGCTTGTATCATTAACCTGAAAAATAATAAAGTAGTTCTCAATACATGCTACATAACCTAAAAAGCAGTCGAAAACCGCATTTAAAAAAATTGTACCTTTAATATTTTTTTGATCCCTTTTATAGACTTAATAAATTGCTTTTGTTTCTTCGAATCTAATGCCACATTCTCCTCCATTGTAATAAAATTAATTTAATTTATTTACGTTTGCATTAAAACCGCAAATCTTAGAACGTCAACACAGACTACGTAAAATGTCAATCATACCTGCACCTAGCCTTTAGTACAAATTCACACCACAGATAGAGTATGTAAACAACACATAAATTAAAAGGATTCTAATGGTTCATTTACACGCTTGCTAAGAAAATACTACAATATATAAAATTAACTGAGTTTTGGTCGCTAATTCGTAAGATTTTTGACTTTGGACATAAATCAAATAAAAATGTTTGCGAAATGTTTAAACTATAAATAATTATTATTACACTCAGTGATGCTAGTACTTATTACATTAGTGTATTCTGTGCCAAATGTTTGGTGAACTTGTTGATTAGGAGTTTGAGACAAATATCCGAAGTTTGGTAATCGTGTAAGAGTTCTTTAAGAATACTATGCTGACTTGTCGGTCTATTACGTAGTATCTCTACTTAGTCTGTGCGGTCTATCAATATTTTTGAACGTCAATTGTCAAGTATTATTTATGATATCTTGTCATTTGTCAGAAGTGTCAGATAACAAATTTCAAACATCTAAGTGTAAACAACCTTTCCCTCATTTCATCCCTTTTCGTTCGCCCTCTCATCTTGCATCCCTAATAGTTTAATACCTATATCACAGGTGCGATGCAATATTGATTCTAGTCATTTGAGTAACAGAGTGCATTGTAAATTATGGCCGCGTTTACACTAAATCAATACATTCAGAGCGTAGAACGCATGTTCAGATCGGCTCAGGGTGAAGGTCTGGCTAGACTCCTGTCTCTGAGAGACGAGCATACGGGTAACAGGAATCTATTGTCCAGTGATATCGCTACCTTGGTCGAGGGCAACTGCGTGTCGCCACTAGACGAGATCATCATCCACCATCTTTCTTGCGTTAAGGTTTGTAAGACACTAATATTTGAATATCATTTTTATAACAGAAGAAAGATTTTGTTACACTTTCAAGATCTTAATTTGCTATTGATTTGTTTATCTACATCATTATTATATTCAGTATCAAGAACATTCTCATACAAGAAACACCTGTTGAAATTTACATGAAGTTTATGGAATACTCAAATAAATAATAATATATAGAATTATGCTATGCTGGCCATATGGAACCGTCTTAAGAGAGAGATAGACCAGTCCATCTGCTTTGTGGTTAGTCCACAACTAAGGAATAAAGTATAAAAAAATATTAATTAATCATTTCTATTATTAACTGTATTATTATCTTTCTGTAAACTTTCCTTGACATGCTACTATCCTTTTTCATCAGATAGCCACCAAACACTCTTGTTGGTAACCTGAGAACCAGTTGATTCTTGTCTTTCTTGACTGGCAATGCATCAGTAGTGCCTTTGGTATTACCTATGTTCTTGGAAGAGGATACCCATTTACCATTAATATAATTCACATAAAGATTAGACAGCTCGTAAAATTACAATGATTATATGAGGCCTTGTATGTTTTATGGGGAGAAAATTTATTTTATAAGTAATTCTCTGATATCAATTACCCTGTAAGCTAATTAGTAGTGAACTTGACTGTGAAGCGAGAGATCTTGGGTAGGATTCATGGTTGGGGCAGACATTTATTTGACAGATAAATGTTTCTACTCAGATTATAGGTGGTAGTGATGTCTAATTTGTGTAGCTCATACCACCTGCCAGATGGTCCTAGTGTGGGGGTATGAGTGGGTAAGCATTTATTATGATCTAGTCTGAAACAGTAGTATATCCATCACTAGAACTATTTAGTTCTAGTTAGACTAAGCTTGAGTTGACTATGATCTGGTCACTGTTCAGTACAGTGCATTACTTGCAGAGGAGATTAGTTTTTACTCAAGGCTGGATGAAGCTTCTTACTTAATTTTTCCTTATTTCTGTTACTTTAGTCCATAAAATTATTAGAACTTTCTTTTTTTTGAGTTTTTATATTGTTATAACAGGGGCTTTTGGAAATCGACATTTTGTTAATGTTTTGTTGCAACAATATGAAACTAAAAAAGTTTCATGCAGACAAGCAAAGTTACCGGAGAAACATTAATAAAGTAGATGCACTGTAAATGATTGACAAAAAACAGCATGAATTTTAAAGTAGTATGTATTATGCATCCCCCATGACACACTTTTGTGCGACAGTAATAATAATTATAGTAGCAATGTGATGTTGTTTTATCATAGGCAATATCATCAGAATTTTTAAGGTAATATCCAGTCTGCCTGCTTTACAAATGAAGGAATATAAGCAGGTAATATTAATAAGCTTAATAACCACAATATTTTTCCTAAAGTGTATCTAGGGCAGGATTTATAGTATTAAATATAATTCAGAACTAGTAGTTTATCCTAAATCCAGTGTTACTTGAAATATCTATAAACAACATTATATTATTGCCATTTTTTCAGTATAAGATTAATGAGGTGAAAGGCATTTGCGAAATAAAATTATATAATTAATACATATTTCTATTTAAGGCGAAGCTGCCAGTGCGAATTGTGTTCTTTGTCTTGCATCTGAATACCTGCGTCGTGAACATGATTATTGATTTCGCTCGAGTTGTATCCGGATGTAGAAGCGCCGTGCGCTTCCTTACCGTTTATAGATACATCGTAACTAAATTTACAGGCTGCGATATTAAATAAATTATGAAAAATTTATTTAAATTAGGACTCTTGTGTACTTACTACAAATAGCGACTGTGTAGAGTAATTCGACTCAATCATAGAAGAAAACAATTTGTCTATCATTCACTAATGTTTTAACATCTTGAATGACAGGCACAATATATTTTGGAAGAAAAATATTTATGTGTTCTAGAATGATTTTAAATTTTACTACCTTTCGTGCCTTGTGAACGTGTTTTTTGTTTATTTCAGGCGCTGCTTTTTAAAAACTATACAGACGCATTCGCGAATCAGACTTCGTGCGTTGCAGCCGTGGTTCGCCTCCTACAGGCTCAGAAAGAGGAGAATTGGAGTCTTCCACTCCTCTACACTGTTTGCCTCGATTTGAGACTAGTTGCGCAGAGAGTGGAAGTAGAGACGCGTAAGTTCGTTATACTAATAATTGTTATTGTATTGATGTTGGGATAATTTGGTTGGGTAAAACCAATAGATATGTAGATTTTGTAAGGTTTAAGCTATTAAGACATGGTTAATTTTTTTTTTATAATTGAGGAAGTTCGAAAAACCTTATTTTACTACTGGCCCAATACAATTTGTAAAAGAGTAACAAATAAAACTATTAAAACTTCTATCATGACGTCGTGAAAATAACGAAAAAGCTACGGGAATTTGATTTCATTTAAATTATTAACTATGAGTACTAATTTTCTCACTCCGATATATCCAACTTAATTTTAGATACACCTCCCAAAATATACCTTGTTTCTTACAGCGCAAAGTAACGGAAAAGTTCTCGAAAAAGCCGCCGAAAGTCTTCTAGTTTGCTTCAGAGTGTGCGCAGCTGACAACCGCACGTCTGAAGATGACACGAAACGGCATGCCATGCTGCCCCTCGTGAACCAACTCCTCAAAGTATATTTCCGGATTAACAAGCTACATCTGTGCAAACCCCTCATCAGGGCAATCGAGTCTTCCCCCTTGAAAAACATGTATTCTTTAGCTCAGCAGATTACGTACAAATATTTCAACGGAAAGAAGGCCATGTTTGATTCGGATTATACCTCTGCCAATCAATATTTGTCCTTTGCCTTCGAAAAGTGTCACCAGGACAGTATCAAGAACAAAAGACTGATTCTAATTTACCTAATACCTGTAAAAATGTTGTTAGGGTACATGCCTAAGAAAAGCCTGTTGGAGAAATATGATCTAATGCTGTTCTGGGACTTGGTCTCCGCTGTGAAAAGTGGCAGCGTTAAGGGAATCGATAAAGTCATGGAAGACCATGAAAGGTTTCTCATTAAATCCGGCATTTACTTGGTAGTGGAGAAATTGAAGACTATTGCTCATAGGAATCTATTTAGGCGAGTGTACCTGTTGGAGAACACTCATCAGATCGACATAGCCAGTTTCGAGGCTGCCCTGCAGATAATGGGAGAGGAAGACGTCGATGAAGCGGAGACGCAGTGCTATGTGGCAAGTTTAATCTACGAAGGTAAGATTAAGGGGTACATTTCGTACCAACATAAGAAACTTGTTGTGAGCAAACAAAACGCATTTCCCCCGCTCAATACCTTGTAAGTTTTACTTATTTATAATTAAAATAAGATTAGAATTTAAACGTTAACTGTAATTAAATAATCTTTGTAATACAGGCGTTAGCAAATGATGAATAAGTTGAACCCAAATAATATCTATCTTCTAGTAATCCATAAGACGTATTTAATAATTATAGTAATACGTGAAAGGTAAACATTTATACCCCATTTTATGATTAATGCATGCAGCCAGTTTTATGTATAATATAGTCAGCTGCTCAAAGATGTTTCTTAAATAGTCATTACAATAGGGCCATTAAAGTTACAAAATCTTCAATTCAATTACGTTTGCACAAAACAACTTTATGAAATAAATGTGCAACGAAAAATATCCTTTAAAGACCAGTTTGATAGTTCGCTGAATACATTTTAATGGTTCATTAAAATATCGTGTAAAGTTCTGAGCAAGATATAATGAAGTATCTGAATTTAAAGTAGTATTACGACCAAATATTAAATTTCAACTACGCAGAAGGTTTGGGTTCTGATTGATAGTTTTCCGAGCCAGACGTCGCGAAAAAATTATATAATACTGTTCATTACAAAACCTCAGAACTGTAAAACTTGACATTAATAATTATAACATCATATTCTGAACAGTCAAAACTATAAAATCATTCCATCGTTAAACGTAAAATTTACTGCGTGTAAACCACGGTTATCTAATATTACAATGCAATTAAATTTAATATAATTTTCTTTACTTAATTGTCATATAATAATACTTATCTTTATCAATATGAACTGGCGAAGTGAACGTATGTTTGATCTTCGAAATGTAATTATCATTGCGAGGCCCTAAAGATAACCAGATAATGTAAATTTATAAATATTATTCCTAGAAACTTCTTTCGAATTTGTAATGGACGTGATATTTTGACAAGTATATTTCTTTTAAAAGTAAAGTAAAGTACGTAGTACGATTTTGATAAATTTTTATCACTTCTAAGATCGGCGTAATATTTACGAGTTTATACTTTTTGGTAAATATGGCGTCTAGTTACCAAAGACAATCGAAGCGTTGTGAAACTTATCTATAAGATGAAATTACGGTATGTTATCTACTTACTCAATTACCCTACTTAATATGGTTCAAATCTCGTTACAGCATCTGAGGCAGTGTTTAAAGATCACTGTTTTTTTCTCATTCATCATAATGATTTAACTTACCTTAACGGAGGTAAATTTTATCAAATATTATTAACATAAAAGTCAATTCAGCTGCCATTATTTGGTACTTTAGTTGTGTATATAAATTACGGTTACGATAATAAGACATTAATTAATTGAAGGTAATTAGTGAGAACCTCAAAAATATAATTTTGATACATGCGGCATGATGTAGAACATTAACCTATTTAATAGGTAATTTGAATAATCTAATTGCTACGCAAAGGTAAGTTAGGGTAAGCTCTATTAAAACCCATAATACCCGTAAAATGGTAAGTTACCGAAATAAACGGCAAATAAAACACAAATGATGTTTACCTTTTTTATTAAATCCACAATATATTTCAAAGAATAATATAAATATAATAAATTTTACTGATCACTAATGCAGCATGTTACCAACAATGCCGAATTACAATATTCAAGTCTTAAAGATAAAATGTATTTATGGTTCTAATAGAGAGATGTCTATACTATCTATACATTTAATTATGTTTCTTTAGAAAATATGTAACTATGCAGTTATAAGGATAAAGGGATAAATAGTGACGTGCAATTTTTATTAATATTACTTTATAGAAAAGGTGTTGTTTTGGAAATTGGTTAAAAGGTCAAAACATTAGATATTATTATGTAAATAACGTCTGCTCACAAATATATTCCATTTTTGTACATGTTTTGTTCACGTGTGATATGTCAGACATAGTATAGGTAGTATATAATTGATATGCAAGGCTAATTTGTATTAAAAGTATTGTTTTGGTTAAAAATGTAATCATTACAAAATTGCACATCACTTCACAAGATCTCGTAGAAAAATACGAAGAAGAATTTGACTAGCTAATACATATATTTTATGAATAATAAGATATATCATATTTTCTCTTATTTTAACATTTAGATACCTAGTATGGTATTGATGTAAAGTAACGGGAATGAAACTAGTTGAAATATAAACTCTTAGCATGTGAAATAATTACTCATTCTATTGATGTAGATTATATATTGTGTTTTATTAATAATTAAAGTGCATTTTTTCTTTCTCCATAAATCTGTGTAATTTGTCCATTTCAATAAAGAATAATATATACTCTGTGGTGTTTTATTAGAAATCTTTGGTTCCGAAAAAACTTAGAGAAATTCGATACGGGATACAATCATTAATGAGGAAGTGCATCGGTATTCAAATGTATTTAATTTTTTGTATGTATTTTTTTTTTCATTTAATTGTAAATAGTTACTGCAATTAATATGCAAATAAACTATATACAATATGCCGTTATTAAACAATCTGTCACTTTGCTGGAAAATGGCGGTAAAGTTTTATTACATGCAGGTAAATTGGAATCCAAATTCCATAGACAAATAGAGAAAAAATTATATTGTGCATGTTCCTCATTAATATTTGATTTTTTTATATGGTTTACAGCGTATTGTAAAAAAGTTGCTAAAGATATATTATTTATAAGCCTACTTGTATTGGGAAAATATAGATGTTTCTCTACGAGTACCTACCTATAGCGAATGTCAAACGTCTAAATATTTCTTATAGAAACTTTAACGCCGATAAGGGAAGGATCCATTAGCTTTATACTGTTCATTTTCAGGTACCTAATTTATATTATATATTTTAGAAATTTAGAAAATATTTTAACATTAGTCAAGCATCAACATTTATTTCCGCTATGATGCCCAAGCAAAAATTTTAAAGTTTGATTCATGGTGATGGTGTATCATGACAACTCGAATTTTTTAAACAAAATCATAAAAGCGTTGACATATCTAATTTTATATAAAAAAAGAAACTAGGTCCTATCTACTTCAGTACTTCCGATGCCTTAAAATCTGTAACCTAGATACT
>DWPA01006506.1:0-10949 GCA_018251375.1 Calpodes ethlius
TATCTCCAAACCAAAAATCATGCTATAGCGACGCTCTTTGCGTCGGGAAAGATCATCAGACAAACAAACACACTTTCAAATTTGTAATATGATTATGGATGTTTGAAATAATTATATGTATCAATTTATTTATCAAAATAATAATAATAATAATGATTTCCTCTAGAAAAATCATAAAATAAATGGATTACAAATAGAAACCCATATCTTAATATATATAAATTACGTGTCACGGTGTTTGTCCGCGATGGACTCCTAAACTACTTAACCGATTTTAATAAAATGGTGCACACTGTGTGTTGTTTGCTCCAACTGGAATCCTTTCCTTACATCAAAATTTATAGTCACAATATTTTTTTATTGCAAATTATTTATTTACTATCTATTAGTTCCACTAGATTCCAACAGATGGCGGTGTATGGTAACATGGCGGGATAATATCCGTTAACGTTTTGGCAAGGACAAATTAATAGTTTACTACAATATATTATAACGTAAATCTGAGAAACGGCAACGCGTGGCCGGGTCTGCTAGTAATATATATTTCAAGTGCTTGTACTATCAGCAATGACAATGACATCGTTATGCGATGATTTGTGTCATTTGGGATGTTGCGGGTGAAGATTAATGGAAGATTTTAGATATATTCAGCACTTCTCGGGGGCGCGCTAGGCTATGACATTAGCATGAGATAACAAACGTCAAAGCCAGAACAGAAACTTATCCAACTTTCGCAAGTCGAGACCTGCTCAACTTTTATTATTACCCTGGTACAATGTGGGAGGTACAGTGTGGCCACACGAATATGAAGATGATATCTACCATCTTTAAGATTTGACTCACACGTAACAAAGATATCCAGCCTAAAATATATTTTATTCTGACGAAAGCTGAATCTTATATAAACGGTCTAAATTCAAATAAAAAAGTTTTGAAGTAATAAAACATTAATTCGACATCAAATAATCGGTTTTAGCAATCTTATAAATCGATAGAATCTGTTGCATGGCATTTTTCTTCAGTTAGCGTTTCGATTTCTTAATCCAATTGAAATATCCCAGTGCATTTATTTGTCCATTACGTTTTGAAATCTTAATTTGATTCTCCATCTGTTCAATGATGCCTTCTGTGTAAAATAATATTTTAGTGACTACCACAGATACGTATGACTAATAAAGTAATATCGAACGACTTAAAAAAAACTAAGAGGGAATACAGTAAAAAAATCGTTTGAACATAATATAGTTAATCATAATAACGCATAATTAAAACGCCAAGAAGATAAATTGGTAATATTTTTAACGTTTAATCATTTTCATATCAAATTATAGCTGCAGGATGATCGTTGAATGGTAATCGGCCGTCAGAATGTGGTCGGCTGAGTGGTGCGACCTCAAAACGCGATGTTAGGCTGCACGCCGAGCTGTATGTACGAAACACTCATTAATTATAAACGAGTTAATTTGTTATTGAGGCATTTGATTGATATATAATAAAGTAATTAACTTCTTAATTTTTTGGCCAAATAATTATATAACACTAGCTGAACCCTGCGCGCGTTGCTACACCAATATGAAAAATTATTGGAATGACAGTGGCGCCAGCTGTCGAAAATTGGTCGTACCAACTTAGAATACTTCGTGGGCACATACACAACAACTTTGCTAAAGATCATGACATTATTAAATGTATCGTTTACGATTCTATGAAGGACATACAGACAAATATTCATTTTTATATTATAGATTAAGCATAAAAGTACCAAATATGGATACAAGGCTATTCATTACTTAATTTTCAGAATATGTAATCATCGTGAATAAAACTTAATCATATACTATTTTAATATATTTTTAATATCTAATTTTAAATTTAAACAATCGTAGATTTTAAACTGTACGTTATCAGAAATCTCTAAACTTTATTCGCATTGACCCCAATATTAAACCTAAACAAAAGATCTTGATAAAGTACTAACTTTACGGAATAAGTATCACAATATATTTTACAGTAGACTACATAAAAACTACTAACCACGAACCGCTCGTATTACATCAAGCTTAACGTCAGATTACTATGAAATAAAACATTTCCGGATAATAAGTTTCATCGGCGTCAATTTCATATCGCATCGGCTACGACGTAGTGTTGACTTACAAAGATTCTAATCACTTAAAATACATATTTGGTCAGAATTCTCTACAGGAAATGCATGCATTACGAAATGTTAGATTTCTCTGCTTATAGCAATAAATCATTTTTAATGGATTTAAATTATATACGATGAACATGTTCGATATTGACAACATAATTCTGCAGTTAAATTAGTTTTATCTATGCAGTTGAATCGTATTGTTTGAGAATAAATATGGTCGGTCGTGGACTCCGATGCCGCGTTACCTATCTGCTCAATGCTCTTCTGGACGCAGTGTCCAGGCGCCTCACTGTGATTTGTTTGTGGATGAATGGAAGACAATATTGTCGGAGTGTCTTGAGAATTGTAACGTGAATGCGTGATGTATGATTGCTAACATTGACATTAAATAGAATAATATTATAAACTTGTGACAGTTACTTACTAATAAATTACTTTTATGTACTTGAGTTATCAGTATAATTGGTGTATAACCGTACTTATTATTTCAATAAATAAATAGTAATGTTACTAGGATACCTCGGCAGAAAAACCATCTTGACTTTTCAGCTAGATAAAGGACAGTCAGACCATCTATCTATCTCTAACACCCTTTAAAGGTCCACTGCTGGACATTGGCCTCCCCTAATTTGCGACACTCAGACCGGTCTTGAGCCTTCTGAATCCAGCGAATACCCGCTGGATTCATACGAAGGTCTATTTCGCTGACGTCCTC
Organism: Calpodes ethlius; assembly: GCA_018251375.1. Classification (NCBI taxonomy): domain Eukaryota; kingdom Metazoa; phylum Arthropoda; class Insecta; order Lepidoptera; family Hesperiidae; genus Calpodes; species Calpodes ethlius. The sequence goes on from DWPA01006506.1 coordinate 2,871, forward strand.
TCTAAGATCGTTACTGGGATCCTCGATATTTTTATTTTATTTAATAATTGCAAATCTCATGTAAACTATTAAAATATTCCCAGTTGTCTAATCTTTACTTTATAATTAATGTTTAATTCCTGAAATATAAAATAAAATAATAAATTCCTAATATAAAATTTTCCCTATTATTCGCGATACCTATACCAGTTTTATCAGTATAATCCAGGGGCTTTACGTCATTTCTCACAGCTGTCACGAGACGTCACTGTCAGAATAATAAAAATGGTGTTGGGAATATTATGAAAATAGACAATGAATAACACAAATGAAATTATAATGCAATGAAAACACTCGTTCCACGTCCTTTGACTGGGCTCTCATAATAAGAATCTCTCTGATATTTTTGTGGCTATTATCGAATACTACACAATATCATATTAAGATTAATTTGAAGTAAAAAATGCACTTGTTTATAGTGATTGTTTTATTTTGTCATGCCTGCCCTCACTTACGCGATTTCAATCCGAATTCATTCAAATAGTAAATAAATATGTCGTGAAAATTCTCCCAGCAACTTTTACAATTCAGATAAACCGATAGAGACAATTTTCTGATTTGTAATGAACAAGATATATTGTTTATTGGTTTGTAATTAATTGTTATTTGAATTGGTGCTAATAACTTAATGTCACAATTAACGGCGCCAAATAATTACTTTATCACCGATCATAATGGCATTTTATAATGATGTAATTGATACTCAATTAACTGAGATAATTGGAAATTAGTCAAATGGATGTTAATGTTGCAGTTACATCCTCATGGCTTTATGACATGCTTACGCTGGTTTCACAATTCACATGGCGACTACGCGGTACGTTATTTTGACGTATACGATTCAACTCAGTCGCAGTGACAACAGAAAGTGTATGAACACGCAAAACTGTACACACGGTGTCCATCCTCAGTCGAACGGCGACACGTACGTGAATGAAACGAGTCGAATAGTCGCTGTGTGAACGTACACTTACTATTTAAGGTGCATGACTTTCTAGTACCTAGTCTTTGTCTTCATAAAATCAAAAGATATTCATATATTCAAACATTAATAAAACAATCAATATAGCTAGAGTGGGTGAGTAAAATATCTATTACTCACATTAAAAACGACAATTGTAATGTTTATAAATAAATTATAAACGTTGTAAAGTTTCTTAGAGCAGATACATATATACATAATAACAGTTGGATTCAATGAATAAGGTTGTAGATGTTAAAATAATATAAGTAATGTGTAGTTACAAATAAAAACCATTAGTAAGAAATAAAGACCATTTCCATGACATTAAAAAAAATATACTATTTTATTTTTTGTATAGATTTTCATTATTCTTACTACACGTAAAAGACAACAATTATTTCTTTGTAAACTAGAAACGATCATTACTACAACAATGGACGACGGTTCAGTGCTGGGATTCGTGCTCGGTTTTAATCCCCTCCCCCACCCCGTCCGGAGTCCTTAGTACCGGAAAGTCGACCGGAACGATGCAGCTATCTCTAGACGCAGTCTGGGATACCATCCTTGCGAGCTATAGATCTATCTTGTAATATTGTACTTAGTTATTATATTTCTCTTTAATGTATTAAAATTGAAACGGCCAGTAATTCTGTGTTTAAACTATACTGCAGGGAATAAATCTAGAATGTTCCCAGTACTTCTAAGTAAGAATGTTTTTAATCACATAACTACATACAGGTTGTTCTCACAGTCACCTTCGGTTAACCTGGTTTTAGGGTAACAACAAAGATAAATTAAATAGAATTAGGAAAAAAATTATCTCCAGAAATCTTCTATGTGTTCTGTAGGTAGTTTTGTGAACATAACTCTTCGTTTAGGCTCAGTTCTGCTCACAGACTTAAAAGTTCTTACTGAACAGATTTTTTATCTTCATACAGGTTTCTTTTAAGTTTGATTTCAAAGTCTACATCTCCAGATTTTGGTGTAATTGATGGGCGAACCAATGGAGCTAGAGATGGAATTTCTTTTGAAAACTTTTGCTTAGGTGACCTAGCAGTTCACATACTACCCTGGCGCATTCATCTTGTTGTCCATGGCGAGGGTGGAAAGGGGTAAAACGCTTTTTTCACGGACTTTTTATGGTAGAGGGGCCAAGACATTAAACAGAAACTTTTAAAGACAGACTTTTAAAGAAGTAAGTATGTACTAGAAAACATACCAATACCGTGATTTCACTGCCCCAGCCATTTTAGCACCCAGTGCTAGTAAACGATACGTCAATAGTAAGATACTTTACTTGTCAATTTACATGACTCGGCTTTACTATTGTTCTATATCCAACTAAACGATAATTTGTAACAATCTATCCATCTATCTATCAGCCTTTTAAGGTCCACTGCTGGACATAGGCCAATAAACATAGAAAACCTGTAATGAGAGTTTTGACCAAAACGTCACAACCATGTCTAATTTGAATCACTTTCTAATCTCATCATAACAAGTTCACAATAACATCTAATGATCAGATTCAATTAACAATCAATTAACACAGTAATTGTTATGGTTTCGTGGTAGCAGACACGAGACGCGTTTAACTCAGCCAGCTTATCTATACTATCAGGTAATACCGAATCAATAATTTGATTGACCCGTTAGATTGAACACGTTATCTCATCACGGCTTTCGCATAATTAAAGCATAAACACATAATAAGCGTAAAAACTTAATTCCAAATATACATTTTTAAAAACACCATCTCGATATAGGGATACAGCGATGCGACGGTCTTAGAAACAAAACGAATGTAACATAAAAATCGTAAAAGGAAAAATATTTCTCTCCTTAACGTTTAATTAAATGTTGTATCGTATTACTCTGTGAATTTTATTGAATAAAGCAGGACTCGTCCGCCGCAATTCTCAATACACGCCGCCATCTTGAAATCTTCTTTTATTTTTTTGACATGGCAACGTTTCTTCGCTGTAAACGTTAAGATTTATTTCAATTCAACAGCGTCTATGTTGGTCTTTTTTATTTTATTAAGGTTTTTATCGTAATTTCAACGTGAAGAGTGCAATTATGTCTCAGAAAATGGAAAAAAATACTTTTAGATTCTAAATAATATACTAGAGCAGATTAGAACTTAGTTACCTTCACCGCCGCGCCACTCATATACATTCATTATTATATATTCATTCATTCATTCATCAACCGGTCTTTCCATTCATTATAAAGTCTCAACTCAACACAGAATTTCCTCCGCAACGACAAAACGACGATACAATACATGATGCTTCTCTTTTCTCCGTTCGTTTCAATAAAAGACACGAGCGCTGCGCTCACATATTACCGAGTTCTTATGTAAATTGAATGTACCAGACGCGCAGTTGCCGAGCTGGGGAATAATGTCCGCGTGTCTCTGAAACGCTCCAACAATAAAAAAAGAACGGACTGAAACTGGAGGAGCTTTGAGTTGTTATCAGATATACATATTAATATACGTTTAAACACTCATATTACGCTTTACCAAGTCGAGGGTAGCGTGAAATTCCAAGTTAAAATACGAACAGTGAAGATTTGTATAAAATTATAAATCTGTTACGTTGATGTCTACCCATGGAATCAAACCCAGGACTCCTTGATAGGCACATACAATTTATTATTATGAATTCACCGGCGCTTATGCGCAAGCAAAACTAGGGGAGTCGCCAATACAACGAATGTACTAGCTCGCGGTTAAATATAGCAAAATAATATAACAAAGATTCACAGATCATATAAATCATACTCATATTATAAATGCGAAAGAGTGTTTCTTTGTTTATCCTTCTTTAATGAAGCGTCGGTATGGTATGATTTTTGGTTTGGGGATAGTTGAAGAAGATGACATCTCATTTTTGTGGGAAAATCCATTACGATGTATATTTTAGCCAAATTCAAGCAAGTGTCTAACAGTGACGGAAAGGAATTGACAACCTTTTTATTGCTTTTTTCTCACACGTGTGCGATAACGCGTACCATCTAGTTACAATAGCTGCCACACAGATATACCTACGTGCATAAAATGCAATTATTTACCATGTCTAATTTACCAGAGCGTGGCGGAGGGGAGTCCAAATTACAGTGGGAAGCAGCGAGGGCAAGCTTGTTACCGAGTAGTAGTTGTGACGGGTTTTTACTATGACGTCACCGTGTTAAAAAATAGGTTTGTAAAATGTTTCATACATCAGGATACCCACAAACTGCTGAGTCGTCTAGATCGGATGCACTCCACCGACCTGCTTCTTATTGCAGTCACAGGGGATGTGAGTCCGTTGTCGCGACATTTAAGGATTTTTCGGTATTCATAAAGGGTTTTAGAAGGTCTAAGTCGAAACGAATCTTGCTGACGTCATAAAATTATTACTGAGAAGTTAATGCCTATCACAAAACTAAACCCTGATTGAATAAAAAGCGCTCTCTTACAAGTAACTAACGTAGTGTTTGTATGTTTGATGTGAACAACGTAGTAAGCCAAACGTCTTAACATTTGATACCCAACAAATACCTTTCAAATTTTCTAACCAAACACCTTTAATTTTTTGTTGCATATAACTTTATGTACTTTAAAGGACGTCATATAGAATTTGTGCGACCAACTGACGATCACGTTTGTAATGATAATTAAAACGAATTATGATGATAATTTAGAAGTACTGCGAAAACAGAATGATGCCCGTACAGATACCTTCTGTAATCGTACGAATTATGATAAATCATTTAGAAGTTCTGAAAAAATTGAATGATACCCTTACAAATAGATGCTGAAATCGTAATCCTCCTGACTTCGCCGCATTCCGATAAAAACGTTTCAATAACGGTCCCGTTGCCTAGTTGATAATGATCCTGCCTGCGAAGCGATGCATCTTGGGTTCGATTCCCGGGCGGGGCAGATATATATTTGACATAGAAGTATTTGTCCCCGGGTCATTTGTCTCCGCGACATAAGAAATCCTACTGCGGGGGTATGAGTGTGTGAGCGTTTATGTATTTATTTAATGATAAGCAGTCGCCATCATATAACTTCCTTAAATAAATTAACAACGATTTTCCGGTCAAGAAAAGAAGCGGTGATATATTAGTGCTACAGAATTTGTTCTCTTGCGTTAGAATGGAAGCTTCGCAAACAAACTACCTTTATTCAGGGCACGCCTCGAAACGATCATTATTCTGCGACAGCGGCCGCGTTACCGGGTATCTTTTGTGAGGAAAAGGTTTTTATTGGAATATCCATTGAATGGTATCCTCTATAGCTAACATATTTGATTCAAATACTACCGTGAATGTATCTTTTTACACTGTAAGCAAATAAAGAAGTAATATCATAGATTAAAAATTAGTCACACTCTTGATGATGTTACATTTATACAAGGAATGGCATTCACACGTGTAAAATACTTCAATTTTAATACACAAACATACCTTAGAAGATATCTCTTAAAAACATAAAATAATTTGTCAAAATCTAGCGACGTCATTAGCAAGCGACTGGATTTTTTTCTGAAGAATATTAATGTTAAACAAAACTGTTAGCTGAGGTTTTAAGTCATTTCTTTTATTTATGGTTTACACTCCCAAGTTAACTCTGGTTGATAAACATAAAAAAAACGGATTTATTTGATCGTCTATTGGATCCACTCTATAGGTACATAAGTACCATTCGTAGCTGGATAGAAAATCGCGTGAGATGAACAGACAGACAAACGCGTGACTTTGTCATATAAGGCTTCTAATGTTTCATCGGATTTACGAAACCTTAATAATATCATTAACTTAATTAACACTCCATCTCTAAGATACTTTACAAGAAATTGGAGACGAAAATCTTGTTTCAAATAACGTATACAATGAATTTAGAAAACGTCAATGTTTCAAAACATATTTGATAAAACAATAACCAAATTAATGTATTCAGAAATGATACAGATTTCCCTGAACCAGAATGATTAAAAGAAGCACTAGAGTGGTATGCTCACCGTGCTCATGTTTACAAGATTAAGTGAACGCTTCTCCGGTAACACACTACATTATTACCGGTATGTATACACGAAACATGAAAACACGATAAAACATTTCAGTAACTTTTCGTCTTGAAGGTACAGGTGCACTAAATATTACTAAACAAATATTTTTTTCCGACGGGTTAGTATCGTGTCTGAACAGACATCGGTATCTTTACGTTACTCTGTGTCACAGACACCGACATCAAAATAATAATCTCTGAGAAATATGATTGGACTAAAGGGCGTATAACAGACAAAAGTCATAAAATAAAAGACTGGGTTCAAATCCAAATGAAAATCCCTAGTCTCGAAATTAAATTTCCGAACGTCTTCAAAAATGACATGGTTCAACAGATAATATAGAAATCCTAATACAACACTTATAAAGTATCATTTTGAATTCCGAACGTAATACCCATACTTCATATGTCAACGTCACAATCTGTCTAACATATGAGGCCGTGGGTGAATAATATCATAAATTCTTTTACGAATTCATTGTAATAAATCGTATTTTATAAAATAAAGGATTGAAAGAGAAACTATATCGCAGCAAACAATGTTACGATTTTCTGAAAATCTTTTGAAGGACTCCAAATTCAGGTAATAAATAAATTGCCAGTTCAGTAACCCCGTAAATCAATCGTCAAATATATAAATTGTAAACATATTTCGTGAATAATGAAAATGTTTATTGAGTTACTCTGATATAAATGTTTCAGTAACTTATCCAGATATTAGTATGAACGATATTATATCTCCATATCATTACGAAATGTATTGCTCTTGAACTATAATAAGAAGAATATATATAATATTAATAATCACAACTCAGTGACGCAGTGATAGCCTAGTGGTTCGAACGTTGGACTCCCGAACGTGGGAGCGTGAGTTCGAATCCTGCACGCTCCTCTCATTTTCAAAAAGATATGTGAGGAAACCTGCACAATGTTTTCCATCACCGAAGTAAGTGATAATTAATTTGTAATACGCACATAACTTTTTTGACTATTAGAGATGCGTGCGGGATTCAAATTCACGTCCTCAGGTTCGGGAAACCAACGTTCGTAACTCTGGACTGTCACTGCTTAATAATAATAAGAAAACTTTCTTTCAATAGGAGTATATTCAGTTCTCTCTCAACGACATCTCTCGTACCACAATTCTTTGGATCCTGTAACATGAGCTATCAGCGAGCCAAAACCGTTGTGGAAGACCGTAGCCATGCAAGAAACGCGAGCAGTGATGCCAGAAAAAAACCACCGACACCCATACACGGCAATAAGAGTTACAAAGTTGGAGAAAAACGACCGTACTCACCATTCCATATCCCCGGCGAGGTACTACATTTGTTATAACTAGTATAAATGTGTTCTCTCTCGATATGTTTAAAGGATACAAAATCACTTTAATGGTTGAATGTGTTTATTATGTACGTATGTATTATGTATGTATGTATTGTCCTTATTTAAGACAGTCAAGATACAATTAAACTCTATCACACTCATACCTCCGCAGTAACATTAACTGTGTCGCGGGCGGCATGGACAACAGAAATAATACATCACTATCACCCATGACCCGAGAACAAATATATATCTGTCACATAAATATTTGCCCCGGCCGGAAATCGAACGCAGGACCCCTCGCTTCGCAGACAGGGTCACTACCACCTAGGCTACGGGGGCGTCAAATATTATTGGATTAATTCTTATATTAGGACATTCACTAGTTAATTTCATTACACTAGTGTGACGAACAACAATCTACGTACAGTATCTCTTGATTAGTATTTGTTTTGTAAGAAGCTTCCTTGCTTCCCCGAGTTCAATTAAACCTTCCTCGCACTTTGTACATTGCTGAAATTTTCGTTCAGTTGTCTTGTCTTGAACGTGGCCTGCTACCGTTTATTTCTTGCTATTAAAATATATTGGTTTTAAAGTTAAAAATAAAAGCATGTAAAATAAAAAAGGTTATAATATTAGAAACATTGTATTTTACACTCCGCGTGTTTACAAAACAGTTGATTTCATT
>DWPA01006507.1:0-10946 GCA_018251375.1 Calpodes ethlius
AAATAAAATTTTGTATCAATAAGCTTACTGTTAGCCGAATTATAAAAAGATACACTAGGACTTCAAAATAATTTGAACATTTTTTTCCATTTACAATCTAAGTGTATTAACTGTGATTACCTTACCTTGTGTATTATCTGTGATTGATTATGGGAAATAAATTATAAGGGGCCTTCGACACGATATAAGATTTTTTAACGAACTTAAGTATCTCCTTGCCAGTTATGCCCTTTTCATCTAAGGTCATGCCATATCTATGTTAAGAATAAATTTATCAAAGTTTAGAATTGAATAGAATATAATACTTTATATTGTACATTCCGCAAAAGCAACGATAACAAAATTATGTACCTTAGCTCAATTGAGAAGTACCAATGGCGGTCTTACCGCTATAAAATTTACATTACATTTTAAATTGAAAGTATTTATTAAAAATAAAAGTAAAGTCTTCAGTTTTATTTTGTAGTGTGTTTCATTCAGTAGTACGAGCCATGTATGGTTTGACCAGTACCACCGCGTCACATATTTCTGCTTTGGAGTAATTTCCTTATGTTCCAGTCTTCAAGGTTTGCAACTCATCTGTGACCGACTGCAAGTGGGACAGATACTTCACTAACTGGACTATTACTAATACTTACTAACAGGACTAACCTATCCAAATAGTCCTAACGTTATTTTATTTACTAACGAATTATAACCAACTGATATTCTTCTTCATCTAATACTAACAGGACTTACTAAATACAGTCCCTCCTAGAGCCCTATTTAAATTTTATCACTGATGTTTATGGGCAGGTGATGGTGGTACTCCTAGCTTGTTTGCTATCCTTATCACATAAAAATGTAGACCAAAAGGACTTCATTAAAGACATTTTTTTTTGTTTCATTGATCTTTATAGTTAAGCATCATACATACACATTAATAGTTTAAATATTGTAAACGCCATTGTTAAAGTGAAAACTCGAAATACCATTATACTTTTTATGTACTTCACTTCTAAATTCATAATGAAATAAAAAAGATTCACACAATAATACTTTTGACCGACAATCCAACTAAAGTTTTGAGAAAATAAATGCTTTTAAGCAAAAAGTTTTACCATGAAAACTTATCCTGAAAGCATAATGATACTCTATCTGGCTATTACATATTTTTATGTGTGTCATTTCGACTCTTGTACCGAACTGTCGCTGGCATGTAATGACGGTACGGCATACATCCGGAACTTGGTGTTTCTGTGAAAAATATACTCAAAATAAAAGCAAAAAATATTTTCCAGACCCGCCCAAAAATAACATGAAAAATGAAAACTACTGGAAATAAATTCACACGCGTAGTGTGAACTGTTGGATCATATAACGTGAAGGTGAAATAAAGTTTCTGAATAAAGAAATAAAAAAGTCTCACAAAATCACAACTTTGTAGTAGAGTGTGGCTGTATAACATGATATGAATTCAACAAACCTGAAGAAATATTTTGTGTCATATAAAAAATATTATGTGCTGCTAATGTGGGTACGATAATATTTATTTAAATGTTTTTGTTCACGCCTCCATACACCTTCCATCTACATCATCATCACAACCCGTAATTGTCCCATCCCTGGGCTCGGGTCTCCTCTCACAATGTGAACGGTACAGTCCACCACGCAAGTCACAATTGGTAAACTTCATACTCCTTCGAGAACATTATGGAGAACTCTCCGGTGTGCAGGTTTCCTCACGATGTTTTCCTTCACCAGAGCACGTGATAATTAACTTTGGTATACGCATATAACTTTATTGAAAGTTAGAGGTGCTAGCAGGATATGAACTCGTGCGTCCACGTTCTGGAAAACAATATTCGTACCACTAGGCTATCATTCGTTTATATGTGGAAATTCACTAATCTTGAACTAAAATATAAAGCTTCTTATCTTATGATGAAAATGGGGAGTTAGCAGTATATTTTTTTCCGTTAAATCCTAAGCTGTACAAGCGTCAACCCACACACAAACATTACAGACAAACCTTGGAAAATGTTGTCGAAATCTATCAGGCGTGCAGGCTTTTTCACTATAAAGTGATAATTACCTTTTAATACGCAAATAATTTTACTTGTAAATTAGATATGCGTGCTGGATTTATACTCAAACTCAAGAGTGTTGATAGGAGATAGCTACGATTACACTATCCAAATTGAAACTTAATAAAAATAAAAGGTAAAAAAAATAAAAAAAGTGGAAACTTGTGTTTTATTTCCATGAAATATCATACAAATGAATCACAACCCTAAATACTTAAACAAATTATACTTGTCAAACAACAATTTTCTTTATATAGGAAACCTGTAAAAAGCATAATTTACCGAGTTCCTATCTCCCATCTGGTTCCGAACTTGAACGCGACATTCGAAACAAGCTTGAAAAACGGGTTCATAAAACAAAACAATCAAAACATAAATAAAAACCGAAGTAAGAACCATTTTTATTTTACGTCTTGGTTTCGTTTTACGCTGTATTTTATGCCAATGGAAAAATAAATTGATATATTTAGAAAACCAGACCGACAGCTTTCAGAAACCGTAGTTACGTAGTCGAGCTCGCAATCTTTAATCACCTAGCAAGAACTAGAAACTCCACCTCGCTTCGCTTTCAGAAACAATATCTGTGCAAGCGGAGTACTTTAAAGTTCGCAGTTCATTGAACAGTTTCTGCTTTTATCCATAAATAAGTACCTAAGATCTTACAGTTAAGAATAGTATTTCTACCATGCATAACTTCGCAACTGATTGAGATCGAATTATCGAAGTAATATAACCGTTATCATGTGCGATATTAAATGTATTAAAATATACCATTATCAAACGCATATAACATTATTTATGTTTTGTTTGCATGCATTTTATCTTTATATAGCATATACCACTTATCGCGTTTATCTGCTTGGCCTAAAGGTTAGCTATTTATTGACCTCGCTAAATATACCGCAATTGATATTGTGGTCAATAAAGTTGAAATAAACAAATTATAAATGAACAGAAAAGTAGCCCTAAAACTTATAGTTTAAAAAGCTAAAAACACGTTTTGATACTGCAAAAAAAAATTAGTAACTCCACGGTCCTCGGCGATATGACTACCATCGGGGATTCCCCTTGTCTCAAGTTAATCCTAAGTATTGTATCAGATCATACTTGTATATGAAATATTTCTCATTCAGCTTGCAAATTTGCATAAAACGAACAAATATTGCAAGTTAAATAAAAGCCGTTGAAAACATACAGTTTTCATTGTACAGAAAATTATATAAATGTTATTACTTCCACTTATAATTAAATATTACTTTTGTAAATGAATATTGAATGAGATTGGTATATTATTGAGGTACAATGCTTATTTATGTTAGTATCTCTTATTATTGGTGCAGTCTGGATAAACCATAAACAAATATAACATTATATAGAAAACAACTTATATAAATAGGACTGGATCTGGATAAGATTTTTATAAATTGGATATAATGTATTTTATGTATATAGAAGCAGCGCCAATTTTTTTTCATTCTTTTCTGCTTGCTTCGGTAAAGGACTGCGATCCGTTCAAATACGTTTGCGAAATATGTCATGTACTTAATACGGTAGCAATGTCGTATATTTATGTGCGGTGTATCGAACATCTTTAACGTTCATACAAAATGTAATATCAAATTTGAAAAACGATCGTGAAAAATTTAAAACAATTTTTTTTTATTATTTACTAGTTATTGATCACTTATACTTTTTGACCGAGACCTCCAATAAACAGTAAAGACAAAAATAGACCAGGAAATAAAGCATTACTATACTCAATCTAATAGCAATGTAATAACCGCGTATTATTATTTCAATAACGTTGAAAATTATCGACATAACGACACTACGTTCACATTGATACGTTCTTTGGTATCACGAGTATCCGAGCGTATATCTAATACATTAGTGGGTATTGTGTGAGGAGGCAAATAATATTGTCAAAATTACTAGCAAAACAATGTGTCGGGCAGACAATGGACCCTTTGTTTCGGTCACCCATTTTCCTAGAGTGACCACAGTGGTAGGAGTTCCATAGTTTTTAAATTTTGAGGATATTCTGTCTTTTTTCTGTGATAGCGACATAATACAACATTGTGTTTTTTATGGTATAAGGTTAGCCAATGAGGTTGCAACGCCATTATTCCCGACATCTATGACAACCGAATATGACTGTTGGAGGGACTGTAGCTAGCTAGTAAATCCTATCAGTTAGGTGTAAATAAGAATATCAGTTTAATATTTTTAGTTAGTAACTAGTTAGTTAGGACTGTGAATGTTAGGACTGTTAGTGTAGGTTAATTCTGTTAGTATGTATTAGTCATCGTCGTAGTTAAAGCCTTTTTTGCCATGTTGAAGAAACTATACTCGTATTACGACGGAAACGCCGATGCAGTCAAAGTATACCGGTACATTCCAATACAAATAACGAGCAAAAAAGTCAATTGCGGATCTTCATGACTCACGGTAAATCTCCGATACTGGAATGGATATGTGGAAAATAAGTATCTAAAAGCAAAAAATCTTAGTCCTATTATTATGTATCTTAAAGTTGAATAACGATTAGGTCATTCGTTCAAATTTTATTATATATTATTTAAACGGGCATGTGTGTTGGCAGCTAACATAACAGTATATATCTTATTATTATTTTAAAAAGAAAAAAATATATACCGAATTTTACGTGAGAATAAAAAAATATGATATATAATTTCTACATAAATATCATTATAATTTCAACACTAATCCAGCCTCAGCTACAGTCCGCTGGTAATGAAGAAGTATTAAAGTTACTTAGTTGCTTAGTTGAGATACGTACTATGTTTAAAATTGTAGTATATAGGTAAATTAAGAATGTGCTACCAAACACAAAAACATACCACAAACACACGAACACACATTTGAGACACCTGTCGTCTCGAATTTACCCCCCACGACGGGTGCGGGGAGGGGGGTAAATGCGTGACTAGTATGGCCCCGACCGCCGTACAGTAAAGACGTGGGCAAGTAAGAACACCCAGCCGATATTTACATAGTATTGTTGCACCATTTATTGCATCGGTTACAACAAAAATCATCAAGAAGTAATTCCTAATACATTATTTTAAAAATTGAGAATGAATGAATGTATACTCCTTCGCAGTATTATTTTAATGGCTTGGCCATGAAACATACCCCGTTTTACGTAGCTTGCAGATTTATACGCTTCAAGCGTCATGTAAATATGAAAGTCATTTGGGCTCAACGTTAAATAATATCGCTACGATATGCGTAATTACGACTAACAAAATCAAACAAATATACTTGTTTTAAACACTTAATGTTGACACTAGCAGCTCAGAGCGAATTTACTGTAGACATTGTAGCCCTCGGCCAATATTTTGGCCACGTCACACCCACCTCACTATAGCCGTTTATGCTTGAACGCGTCATGTCAATGTCAATATCATTCGCATAAAAATTCAAATAACATAGCTCCAAATTGCAGCGCAATATCCTGACCTTATAACGTCAAACACATACATTTCTTTTAACGTTTGACACTGAAAGCAGAGTAAATTCGCCCTGAGCGTTGCCCTCAGATAAAACTTCATTAACATAGCGTTCATTCGTAACCGGCAGAGAATTGGTGGCAGCCATATTATTACGAGTTACAGCCGGAGACCAATTACTGTCAGTTGACCAGACTGTTCGCTCATTAACAAGAAAGAAAAGCTGTTGAGACGCTCAGTCACATTATAATTTACCATTGATTAAAATTCAACCAGCAAGAATGTCCAAACGAAACCAAAATTTGTGGTTTACGTAACTAAGCTATTACGCGTGGAAGTCAGTAATGAAGCATATAAACTATCGCGGATTGTCGGTAATTACACGTTTTAGCATACTACTGGGAACGCCCACGTCGTTTAAAGCTTTAGTGAGACATCCATTTGTGGGGTGCCTTTAATTAGTTCCAATGTTAAAAGAATATAGATACTCAGCTCGTGAGAATTTTATATATTGCTTTTCATTGACGACTCCGTAAGATAATTGATAGTATCTTGCGTGAAAAGTGCGAGGGGTCCAGGGTTTGATTCCTGGCTCGTAGGTTGTATCAGTGACTACTTATTTCTGTTGTCGATGCCGCATATTATAATGAGAATCCTAGTGCAAGTGTATAAGTGTTTGAAAATTCATTATTTATTTAATTTCACTAGCAAAATAAATGCTTACTATCACAAACACACCAAAATAATTAATAACACGGTCCCACCTCACCTCTAGGTGCAAACTAATGAGAATGCGGGTTAATTAATCTGTACCACAGGAATCAGCATCCCATTTTGAATATTTAACTAGGTACAAATTTCGCAAGGATTATAAGCAACAATTAATTACATGGAGGTGCAAATTGGGAAAAATAATTCAAGTTCTCTTATCTTTCAAATATATTCAATAAATACTTAATATTTACTATTTGACCCGGTTTAAACTGAATTACACAATTACAAAACGGTTAACTGACTTTAGAAATACAGACACACACACACTATTAACTCTTTTTTTTATCTGTAGTTAATACTACGTCCGAATAGCTTGATCGATGATCGCTTTATTTTATTCATCGCATGCCATCACCTTGTGAAGAATAAAGTCTATGTAAATATAATGAAACTAGCTTTCCACCCGCGTGGAATTTGGTTATATCGCGTGCTATCATACAAACTTTCATCCCCTATTCCAACCTCTGTGACCCTTTTTTCGAGATACAAAAGTGTCTTATGTCCTTTCTTAAGTTCAGTTCTATCTTCATACCGAATCTCATCAAAATCGATTCAGTGGTTTAAGCGTAACAGCGTAACAGAGTTACTTTCGCATTTATAATATTAGTAGGGATTTTATTATATATTTTAATTAAATGATATCAGGTGTATAGATATAGGAATCCTACAGTATTAGGTACTCTCGAATATTGACTGTAGCTTGATAAGGATTACAATTCCATTTGGCTTTGTTCGTTGTCAATAACAATACAACAAGACCCTCGTGCAGGTAGGAATTAAGAAGTTATCTGTCAACAGAAGCTAGTGAGGTTGCTTTGAAATCAGAACTGTCCTACCTGACGCCACCTATCGCCTGTTGTAGACAATACATATGCTTTTATACAGATAGAGGCATGGATATACAACAACTAGAGGGGTTTCTTAATGTCATGTTGGCTTAAAGTGAAGCATAAAAATATGTACGTGTGTGGTAATATCGTGAAGCTATCACGGCGATCACGCACACACGTGTATGAATTTGTTTTTTAACAATGAGAGTGCCTACCCGGCAAGTATAAAAAATGGGATATTTTTTATCATGTATAATAAAATTTGCATCTGACTAACAAACTTCATAGGCTGCCTTGAAATAATTACACAATGTTACATGTATTATACATATGCATATGATTAATGCGGTTCTATTCTAAAGATATACGGACTAATAACTTCCAAGCAACTAGACAAATGTGACCAACTAAATAAATCGTGTGTAACTGTGTGAACAGCATGCGCATATGTGTGCATTTAAAAACGATAATTAAATATTCCTTCTCGTAAATTGTATGACAATTGATAAGAAAAATATGTAACATTTTTATTAACGCACAATATTAAGCAATGATTCAAATAAAATCCTTTTTCCATGACGGCGCTAATCCTACGCGAGCGTATTATTGAAATCCTATAGCGATTGGGTTAAAAAATTCGTGAAACAAACGTGTTTTAAATCCGAGATTTGCATGTAATGAATTTTTTAAAACTTATAACAAATATGGACTGACGACCTGAAGAAGACAGCGGGTTTTGGCTGGATTCAGAAGGCTCAGGACCTGTCTGAGTTGCGCAAATTAGGGGAGGCTTATTCCAGCAGTGGACTTTTAAAGGCTGATAGATAGATAAATAGATCGATAGATATAACAAATATGACTTTCAATAATATCAAGTCGTTCTACTGTTAACTTAAAATATGTTGTTATATTCTTATTCAAAGGAGCAATTGCTCAGAAAGGTCGCTCTATTGGGTCGGTAATTCCAGCACATTTTTCTTGCTTATTTTTTGGATAGATGGTGATGGATGGATGATAGGTGAACGTCGTTGATGAATGTCCGTAACACTAAAGGCATCAACCATTGTCGGTTTAAAGTGAAAGGGAAGGACCTGTATTAACTGAATATTAATACGTGAAGAATAACCTATTGAACACATGTTTTATAATATTGCACGTATGTAGGGGCCTAACATTTGCTATACATAGTTCAATTTTACGCAGAAGTTCAGAAAACTAAATTCCATACATAATATGTATAGGAAATATAATAATAAAATAAAATATTATATACCGTCAATCTGAAGTAACTCTTGAGCGATATGAATTACAACTATATAATTTATATATAACATAATAACAATAATAATTAAAGTTCGTACAATAAGAAAAAGTAATTTTAATTCAGCTGCAATATTTGACACAAAAAAATATACAAACGAACTAAGAATCTAATACCAAGTCAAATATAAGCTTTTGAAGGAGAATATGGACACAATGATCCAAATAAAATTCCTCCTCATCGAACCTTAAGGCCCTAACAAAGGCAATGTAACTCAATCGTAATGGGCTACATGTGTCAACCCATTTTCTTTACGAGTCAGATGACAAGATTCTCTTCGGTATTGTGTACAAGAATCTCATGTTTTTATTTATATCGTTGTTTGACATGTCGTTTTAATAATGAAGCGATTACGCGGTGCGTTTGAGGAGGGTCTGACAGTGTGATGCTTTTACGTTTCATTAATTAGCTGGAGACATCTGCGTTCTCGATTACATGAGTTTAGGGATCTGTGATGGAGTGGCGAAAGCCGTGAAAGTCTTTCGTCGGTCGTTAATAACATTTTTTGAAGCTTTACGCTTAGCTTTATCGCAAATTATTTGTGACACAGCTGAATACAGCAATTAAGTAATTATGATTTTGAGGAATCAGGAGTTTGTTATGATTTTAATTATTGATAATGAAAAGTTAAAATGACATTAAAAAAATATAAAAATAATTTTTTTTCGTAGATTTAGATGTTGTAGTTGATTTATTTAAAAAATTAGAAATATGACGTATTTATTAAATATATTGCTTTTGTTTTTTTTATTTATATTTGTTAATTTTTGATTGTCTGTTTAACTTATTTGATACACACTGTCTTCTTTAAATTCCCTTGATATTAAAAGTTTGCAGGTTTAGAAAGTAAATAGATATATGTATATTTACACGACCGAACCCAAGTTCATACAAATGAGTTTCGGTTCTGACCAGTTTTTGTTATTTTGGGGATTATACAACTATTGACCGCCAAGGGTCACGAAATGTTTACTTTCTGAATAGCTATCTATAAATGAGGCAGTGTTTAGGGTGCGCGTTCATTGGACCGGAAGCAAACGGAATAAAAAAACTTTATAGTGTGCGTCCACTACAATATGATTTTGTAACGGCATTTTCATATTTTGCAGTGTCGTCGATGATTCGTTACCTATATCCGAACAACATTTTTGCTGCGGGTCACGTTTTCGAGAGTGAATTTATCGATGTAGTTACCACAGTTCAATAGAAATCTATAAATATAATCTATAAATATAATTAGTCCGTGATGGAAAACCTTTGTATCTCTTTTTAAGAATAATACAGGCAGGTAGAAGTCTGAAATTTGTTATAGTTTACACCGAGAAGTCAATAATCTAAGTGTTAAATATATAAAATTAAATAAATAAATAAAATTTGAATCCTGTCAAAGTGAAATAATTCTTTGACGTTTTGAAATAAGATCAAATTTCGAGCGAAGAGCGGGACTATTCAATATGAAGAAAAAAATATTATGTCATGTATGCTCTTAATTCGACCCAATGGAAGCGCACCTTTAGTTTGTCGGCGTTCTATGATATTTATAAAGGCAGTAACGAAAATTTCGATAGAATGTCTTAATGCATCGGTCTTTCTATTAACCGTTGATTGCGAGACAGAGAAGTCATTTTGATATTAACTCGTCGTTATCACCTGACCACCTCGGGCAAGAGCAAACACTTCGATATTTACCTAATCACCTGTAGGATATATAATCTTAGATACATACGATTGGTTCCGTAACGTTTATTCAGAATAATTTTATTGAAAGTTAACGATATAGCACTGAATACGACAGAATCAATCATCCGTTTTTAGGGTTCCTTAGTCAAAATATATCGTCAGAACCGTACGTCCATTCGTAGCATAGCGAAGGATCATTAATACTATAAAAATGTAATTTGACATGTATATATATGTCTTTTTTCAAGAGACAGATGTCTCATTATAACTTTTCCTATATGTAGAGTAGATGGGATTTTTTTTCGTTTATCCCATAGCTTGGGGATTTTTTTTGAAAAGGTCTTTCTAATATTATGGGTGTACAAAAACCCTTTTCCGATTAAAAAATCCATTAAGTTTTAAAGGGTCAATTTTGGTTAGATTAATTTGTTACCCCTTCGTCACTTAAATGATTGGAGTTAGACATGGGAAAAGACTATATATTGTATATATGACGAATTTAAAACGAACCTTAAGACATACCTACAATAACAACTCAAATAAGTTAGATGATATTCGGCATACATTTAAAACCTGGATTAAATTATAGGTTCTCTTGGAATAAGTAGTGTTATTTAGTACCCATGTAGGTTCTAACCATAGATTAGAACTTAGTTATTTGGTCTCTTTTACATATAAAAATATTAAGGTTTATAATTGTATCCTATCTTTTTTATTTATCACACATTTCTTTTATTTTATTCTTTTCTCGGAATCATTTTGTTTTTTACCTGTCTAGTTAGTATACGCCTATTCTCAGAAT
>DWPA01006508.1:0-10946 GCA_018251375.1 Calpodes ethlius
TTGAAGACTCCCACATTATACTCAGGAGGGAACACCGACGCAGGCAAGCTATTCCATTCCTTCGCAGTACGCATAAGAAACGACGACGCAAATTTTTTCGTTTGGTAATTATTTAATAAGTGAAAGATGCATATTTGAAAATAAGAATATTTTTTTATATAAATTATAATAAATAAAATAACTTTTTAATTTATTACGTTGCGGTGACTTGTTTTATGTATATAATGTAAGCGTTACTTACTCCTAACATTGTTCAATTTCATGAATAATTAACGGTGATGCAATTTAATGTAGTGTCTTTCGATAATAATTTAAACAGTTTTAAAAATAATTCTGTAATTACTTACCAAATATCTAAGCAGAATTTGTGGCACTGTCTTGTTATATTTGTTGGCAATGCGGGTCAACACAGGATGGTCGGCTCGAGGTGGAGGAGCGTTGGCTCTACGGCCGAGTATGGCGCCGAATGGTGTGTACGCCGTAACCACTACACCGTGGTCTTTACACCAATCTATTAACTCTGTTTCAGTTACCGTCGGGTTAACCTATAATGATACAATTATGTTACGTATTTTTTTACAGCTTACATCTCATTTTATTTGACCGCTATTTAGTAAACATGTAAACATTAAATGGGTAATGTTTACCGGCTCATAATTATAATCTATAAAAATAATTGTCCGTCGGTGAAATAATTGTCCGTCCGTGAAATATTTGTCCGTCCGTGAAACACAGGTTTCACGACGTTAGGAGTCAGACAGCTGAGTCCTACGTTACCATCCCCTTGCTTGGGCCAGCTGCCAAACGACTCCTTATCCGGTTGAAGGTTTGAGAGCCAGTACATAGTTTCTTTATACTTCTCTTCTTTCTAAGCTGGCGACGCGTTTGGTATGACCACTTACCATCTGATGAGTTGTCTTCTCGTTTTTCAGCTACTTACATAAAAATAAAGAAGTAAACGTAAATAAGGACATTGTTTATTCAATAAATAGTAATACCATGCCAAATAAAGCTCGTAATTTCTTTAAAACAAAAGATTAGCTCACAAACATACACTATGTTAAATCTTAGATCAGTTTTTATTAGTGAACTAGATATTTTTTATTGAATAATTGACAATATTTACTTACTAACAATAATGAATAAATGTGTTATCATGTAAATAGATTATAATAATATAAATAATGATTAAATAATGATTACTTAGTTATTAATTATTGCCAAAATAATCAATAAATCTCAAAATAAATTATTGACAAATAAATCAATCTAAATATTTATTATTAAGATAATACAATTATTTTTAAAACTTATAGATTTAGTATGTTGAACTTTTATATAAAACTCAGATAAAGCGTCCGCAATTTGAAACGTACACTGGCTACTGCAACCGTTGGAGCAATGGCTTGAAATATACATTTTACTTATTTATCTTATTATTAAGTTAATTTAGTAAATAAAATAATAACTCACCTCAATCTGCAATACAGCTGGTTTAACGTTACTGTTGTCCCAGAGACGTTGCATCTGTGTTACGTTAAAATTAGACACTCCTATGGACTTCGTCAAACCTAATTTCTGAGCATCCTCCATACCCTTCCATGTTTCCAGATAGTCAGTTCCACTAACGCTGCCGTTTTTCTTAAAATATATATAAAAATTATAATCGATATGGATATAAATATATAATACCCGCTTTTAACAATAACGCACGCAAAATCTGATATAGGATATACTTAAAGATAACACGAAAAAGAAGTGTAAAAAATAAATAAAATTAATTATTAAGTACATTTATAAAAAAAATAAAACGTTTAGATATGTTAATGTAGAGTAACGGCTTTTAACCAATAGAAAGACGGCCGAAGTTCGATTGTAGATTGAGAGTCTAGTTATAATGATTTCAAAAATTGTTAAAAAACGAGCAGGTGTAGAATAGTGAGTATTTAATAAAAGAGAAATAAAACATTTTAAATACTCACGATTTGTGTATGGTTATACCTATATTTGAACCCGGTTTACACGGAACATAGACATGGTAAGACTCCAAGAATATAATACTTTTAAAACGCTCCCCGGTATATAATAATCCAAGCATTATGTTGGAAATAAATCAGAAATTTATAAGCGATGAGGGCGGTAAAGTCACAAATAGGTTGCATTAAGTTTTATCAAAGAACACTCGTCCTAAAAAAATTAAAATTTAAAAATGTTTTCTTTTTTTTAAGTATTACAACTTCCCAGGCCTCTGTATTTTGTTAGTGACCCGTGATACTGAGTGCTTCGCTCATCCGGCGATGCGAACAATACAAATCGATAATGCTAAATGTAATTACAGTGTCAGCTGAAAGTTATCTAGATATTTATTTACCAAAGTAAAATAATATTTGGATATGCATTTTTGTGATTTTCTGTGTGAGTGAATGTGTGTGTGTGAACGTATATCCTGAGGTTATTGTAGGTTATTTCAATTTATAAAGATTGTACTAATTGTCGTTTAAACGTAGTAAACGTTGATATCTTTTCTTTTAATGTGATAATTATTAATCATTAAATATTTAATCTGCTAATAACATTGCTGTAAAATGCTAATGAGCATACGTATTGTTATTAAAAAAACAAAATGATAATACGGATCTTTGTGACCATATTATTCTTTACTTACATGGTACGCCATGGGGTAATGCATAAGATATAAATCAACGTAATCCATCTGCAATTCTTCAAGAGATTTCTTCAATGCCGGTATAACTTGGTCTCTGTCATGGGCGTCGTTCCACAGCTAAATAAAATAAGCAATTTTATCTGTAGGTTTGTTTTCACTGATCTCGTGACGGTTTCAAAGATGTATTGTAGAAAGTTTAGGGCAACATTTAAAAGATTTATCTTGGGGTAAGATAAAGTTTTTTATATTGTTCCATCACTTCATATATAGGTCTTCATATATAGTGTATAAAACATCTAAACACTTTTTCTAATGAAAATACTAAGTCAGATATTACGTTACCAAGCGGAGGAGGTTACTAGTATTATTAATTTTTTATGTCATAAGACGGTACCACCATTTTTATGGATATAGGTACCAAAAAACCACGAATAGCACTAAATGAGAAATTGTTGTATTAGTGATAGTAAGTAACTAGTCAATGTAGTTTCCATGTATGTGGTCCTTGATTGTTCAGTCATTTTCGTAATAAAGTGTATTTATATTTCTTGGAAACCATCAATCCAGTATGGTTGGACAAATTCACAGAATTTTTCCCCTGTGTATTCAGCGAAGTGAGGCCAGTATAATGGAATGGTGATCCGACGTCCATTATTAATATATCAGAGCTCATAAACGAATATAATATTGATGGACTGGGGTGTGAGTTGGACGACGTCAATTTACGGTGTCAGTTATGATCAGGTATCAAATTATTTAATGCGGTCAAAATATACTAAGACAAGTGTTAAGAGCCCCTTATATTGTGACACATCTTTGCTGTCAGAAATTAAGTAAATACTCATGAACAATCCTTACAATCTTTTTATGACAACATTGACCACTTCATATTCTTTTTCTATTATATTTCTGTTGCAGGAGGAGTTGGAGAGTTACCTAGTTCAGGCATCAGACAGCTATAGTGGATAAGGTTAAGAAATAAGTTAAACAATAATATTTTCAACACCTGTCTATCATCGAAGATAAACTGCTTGTTAGCTAGTATTTTTTTTATGTGTTCCTCGCTCTTAAAACATCAAATTTATCACAAAATTCATAGACATAAAATTCCTCTGTTATCGTTCAAAATTTTAAAAATATTTAATTTCCATTCAAATTTCATACTATGCAGTGATTTTGTACTGATAGAACTTCTCTTTCACGGCCAAGATCATCGGCAATCTTCAAAACCATCGGTCTTTAATTAATAAAATAATACAGCTGTAATCATTCAAAGATTAAAGTAATTACGTCTCTAATTCAGAAAACAACTAATACAAAGTAAGAAAACTTACCTTTGAACTTCGCTCTCTGTGATATATTTTTCTAATTAACTTCTTATTTTTATTTCGTGAGCAAAATGTCATTATCTTTAATTTAAGATACTTAAATGGTCGCATGCAATAAAATATTTTGAATCTAGAATAATTATAAATATTTCTTTAATGGTAATTTTAGTTAACAAATTTAATTTTACCTTAGTAGTGATGTACAAGTCCCGTCGATCGGCGCTGTTATCTCTCAGAAAATATCTTACACCCAGACCGACTTCGTGTTCTGTGCGGTACAGAGAAGCGGTGTCTATGTGCTTGTAGCCAGCCTCGAGCGCCCATTGTACTGCACGTGCGAGCGACTGGTTCACCGGAAGTACGCGGATACCCTGACATGAATGAAACGAAGATAAAAATACAGTACGTATACATTTTAGTTGAATGGAACATACAAATGTAAATACATTTTACTTCATGAAAGTAATATTTGTAATTAGGCAACACAATATCTTGGACATTAAGATAAAATTGTAATTGTAATAGTTATAGACTTTTCGAGTGCGCTTTATAGTCTCTAAATATGTTAATGTCATAGTTAACGTAACGTGAAACTCACCTCTAGATAGCTAAATGATTTAGGTATAAGTTGTTAACCTATAATTTATCATGAATTATTTGAATCTATGTAAGAGTTAAGTGTATCAAAAACTACGTAAAAACTTTTTGCATACCTAATAAATGAAATATGTATCACTTATATCCATGTCTATTATTGTGAAATACTGTACTGGATTCATGTAAATGTAATGTTATTATGTTATAATCTTTAAAGTGTATCATTATTATGATAGCGGACATGTTTTCTTATGTTATGTGTTATATTTGTTAATTAAGTTCCATTTTGTTTGTGAGCATTTGCTAATATTTTCAATATATTTATCTGAGTAGGCATTTATGCAGGTATGTAAAGGGAAAAATTTAAGACAGAATTATGTTGCCGCCTTAATGGTCTTGTTTAAAAAAGATACAATTAAGTGTAAGTACAATAAAAATACCTACAGCAATATTTCTCTGTTTATTTCATTACAAAAAATGCTCCGGCACAAAAGCTGCAGACGCGTGATGAGTTTTAATAATAGCGAACGAAAATAGTCTCACCTTTGACCTTGGCTTTCAAGGGGGATGGAGAGAAAACAAAAGAATGCAATTAGTACACACTCGTCATCAACTAGCAAGCCGACCCCAAATCCCTCCGTTCCGTACAGCCGCAAGCAGTTGTTTCATATAAAATTTCTAAGAGAATGCACTTACCTAAGCTTATGCATATAACTTAACGAACACACGTCTACGTGCCTTAATAAAAAGGGTGTCTGGTTCCACTCTTACGAATACAATGAGAGATAGTACAATAAACACCAGGGGAAGCCAGACAGGGGTTTTGTTTCAGCCTGAACAAAACTTAAAAGAATACGATAATGTAATTAGTCTTGAACAGTTATAAGAAACAGATATGAAACAAACTAAAAATCATTAAATACTAATTATTTAGTTTATCGAGTTGTTACTTTAAATAGGGTAGCTGCAATGTTCTGAAAACAATAATTGATTCTCTTAAGCCTACAGCTTTCCTACCGGATCCTGTTAAGATCTGTGCCGAAAGTTTTTTTTACTTATTCACTGACTATTCAACGAAGATCCGATGATAATAATTGGAAATTTTGAAACGAAAGACCGAAACGAATCACCGAACTTCACTATTATTTAGAGATTTTTTTTTTAACGTTTGAAACAATAATGTAGTGTTTGTTTGGAATTAGAATAATAAATTACAACGAGAATAACTATTACATAACAAAATTATAATATAATAGGTGTAGGTTGGGCGTGTAGTATTATTAGTCTATAATTAGATGTTCTTCGCATATTCACTCGAATTACCTTGTAAATAAGGTATTAAATTACTATTTCTTGCAAAGACGTAATATTTATGGAAATTACATTTTCTAATCAAAAATAGAACATATTTGATTTATACTTGTATTATTAGTTCAGTTGATCACGATGTTGAAGTTATTACTTAAGTATCTATTTTTATTCAATAGGTAAGAATTTGAGCAAAGAACTGTCAAAATTTAGAATATTTTGTGAATTCGTTTCGTAAGTCATTACTTAAACTCAAGTAATTACTTTAATTTAGCCATAGTTAAAGAGGTACATTTTTAGATTCGTACCAAAAATATTACGATACTTCTTAATAAAATATAGTTAATTATTAAAAAAAAAATAGTACAAAAATAAAACAAAATTTTCAACTCAACCATATTTAGGCCCATTTTAATTACCTAAGTAGGTTATATTTTTCTAAATACTTTGATGCTTATATAAAATACCACTAAAATACCAGTCGCTAAAATACCACTTTCCGTTCTAAAACAACACGTTCCCACATTTGCGTATCGACGTTCATAAGTAAGTACCTAAATGATATCAGCTCACACGTACATATTTTTAATGTTTCTCTTTAGGCACGTATGATATTAAGAAACTACCCACTTATTTAAGTATTATAAATCTATACCACAACCATTTTAACAGTTGCGTAACTCGGAACATCCCTTAAGTCATAAGCCGCCGAAAACTGCCAGACTATGCTCAAAATTATAAAATGACCAAGATTAATCTATCCTTAATATAATATCCTTAATATATCTATCTTTATCTATATTACCTTTAAGATACTTACATCTGACGTACGCCCCAGACTTGTCCCCAGCGCAACAGCAGGTATCTCGTTTCCATCGTTAAGCTTAAATGCCAATAAACCAGCTGCATTTACCTGTATGTGACATAAAATGAAGATATAGAAGTTTTATGGTTTAATGTACAATGTGAACACAAATTACAATATTGTTGAGCGCATTCGTAATTCAAACGCACGTCCAGCCATTGGTCTTAGTTTTCATCGTATACTGAGATAAATATCTTGTTTGATGTGGTCGCCAATCGACTAGTCGTGTTCCGACTAGGACCTTGAGAGATATTCGTTTGTTTTTTTTTTGGCCATCGGCGTATTATTGTTACCGATGTCCATAGGTGGCGACCGCCACTTACATCAATTGGATCCTTTTATCAGTTAATTTCATTTAAATTATAGATAAGAGGTCTTCGGTCGCCACGTCACCATATCTTTTGACGTTTGGTTTGACCACTTAACTCTCAACGACGTGATTAAATTTAGAAAGATAGCTCGACTTTCAATTGTCTTTCATTGTCATTCAATCCTTTTACTGAATTTGTCTCAAATTGATAGTTTAGCTACCTCGCGTATCTAAAAGCAGCTCAAATTATCTCAATTAAGAGAACAGGCTAAATCAATGTCTACAAAATTACAATATTTCTGTTTCGTGATTGAATTTTCATGTACAAAATTTAAACAAAATTATAGTAGACTTTAGTAAGATGATATTCCAAATTATACATAGTTAAATACACTACAATACAACATCTGCTAGGCAAGCTACTATCATTAATCGTATAGTATTAACAGATCGCTTATAATAACGCCCACTGAAATCGATTCCCCATTGAATCATCATCAATTCATAATCCATCAAGTGATTATCGGCCGTCTGCCCATTGATATCAATTTCATTTGTGTTTTATGCTTTTTATGTTTACTCAATCATATAAAAGGATTACCTAGAAGAGTTTATTCAATTGAAAGAGGAAACGCTAAGCATGCAGCTACTGATGTTAACGACACAGACATCTTGTACTATACAATGATAAATTCTTGTATAAGATATATATTCAACGCCAAAAAATGTTAAAAGATTGTTTTCGGTTTAATTTATTTTCTAGATGAGTTTTCCATTCCTTCCTAAGAGGTTTAAGATATGTGCAAAAATTAGTATCGTATGTAAAGAATATTTCATACAATGGACTATTTGTTTTTAAGGCTTGTTTTACTTCACTTAACCACTAGCTAAGTAATCCATAAAAAGGTGGTTCTGATTTTGGTATGTATTTGACTATTGTACTTTTAAATTGAGCAATAGAGCTTCGAATTGACTTCGAAACGCCACAACATAGTAAATCATTTTTCTTCAATGAAAACTATTTGTATGTGTTCTAAAGAATGACAAAAGGCATCGAAAACGGTTGCAATTTTCTCGTAGAAATTCTACATAATAATACTTTTTTATGTCACTAAGCGAATAACAAGTATAGCCATCGTATAGCAAAAGGTTAGAGTCACTCGAGGACATAAATAACATTAGGCATTACTGATGGGTTCACGACCGAGAACGAAGAGAGAAGAATAGAGAAAAAACTGGCACTGAAGCCCTCAACCCGAACACAATGAATCTCTTTACAACTGACTCAAGCAAGAAGGTTGTAGCTAACCAGGTAGACTTCACCGATTCATATTGATACTAGGAATAATATGTATGAGTTAATCATAATATTGAAAACATAATCCTTACGAGACGCCCTTCCATAATGCAGTTAAACATGTTCTATCGTTTTTTGTGACACCCAGTTTTTTCAGCATGGAATTATATTCAATATTGTGAGACATTCGAGTGAATAAAAATTAATACAAAAAATTTCTTCTATGAATATTTTTCTGACCCAAAACTACTATTTACTTAATTTTATGCATGATATGGACGTGGATAATTATTTCATCATCTCATATGGATAGTGTACGATCGTAATAACAAATCTTTGCGCAATATACATTTGTATAAAAGTGGATGGATATCGCCTCGTTTGGGTCCTCCTCAAACCTCAAACCTCTGCTCTACTGTAACAATGTCTTCTTCTGTACGCACTATACGGCGTCTTTTAAGATGCTCACTAATGCAGGACGTGAAATCACTCATTAATTTTTCGAATATCTTACTCGGATGGACGTTACGTCCGATACGACGGTTATGTCGATAGTAAAATGGATTTAATGGACGGAAAGTTCCTCGAATTGATCCATTATTTTCAAAATAAATTTTCAACTTATTTGTTTTAAAATGACAAAACGTACTTATTACAAATTACCTATCAAATATCAAATTGATAGTCATTAGAAAGAGTGTTAACGATTTCAAAACCAAACTATTAAAATTACAGATTATAATGATAAAGAATTGAATGAAATTAATGAAAAGGTACTGACACTTAGTTTCTAACTTACAATCTGTATCATTTTCTAGGACAGACAAATATTGGAGATATAAGTGTTTGTTCACCGACCTTATAACTTTAAGACCTTCCACCAATATCTCAATATTTCATCCGCTGTCAGTGTCACGACGTAGACTCCATCAAGCGCTATACAAAATAGGTTTGGCGTTCCAATTGCTTTTCTTTATTGACGGTTGAATTCTGACATATATGTATGAATGTGGCTGCAATAAAATGGGGCTGCAAATTGGCCACTTTATATTATTTTTGTATGAATAGTCGACAATAAAGTTTGAAAAACCACCTGTTAATAAGTGGCTACCGTCATCCACGGACATCGACAAAAGGTCATCACGCGCGTCTTGCCGACCAAGAAAGAATAGTGATGAAAACAAGAAAGAACTCGCTCTTAGTTCCCCAGTCGGAACAATTTTTATTATATATAATCACAACCCATAACTGTCCCACTGCTGGGCTCGTGTCTCCACACACAATGTGAGGGGTGGGTACAGGCCATAGTCCACCACGATGGCCAAGTGCGAATTGGTGGGCTTCACAGACCCTCGAGAATATTATGATGAACTTTCGGATGTGCAGGTTACCTCACGATGTTTTCATTCACCGAAAAGGGTTATAATTAAATTGTAATACGCACATAACTTTTTGAAAATTAGAGGTGCGTGCAAGATTCGATCTCACGCCCCGATGTTCGAGGAACCAACGTTCGAACCACTAGGCTATCACTGCTTTTATAATACTAAATATTAATTTATTTGAATACGTTATAAAATAAATATTTCTACATAATTAAAAACACAATAACTCCAGTGTAGATTACAGTATTTTTATACAGTAGAAAAAATATTTTTGATAAAAACAACGCAGTGAAACAAAGTGATACCTAATTAAAATGCATGCGTGGCTATTGAATATAATATATGCACATTTGTAAATTGTATAAAATGATTCTTACTTACTGTGATATACTGGGAAACAACGAACAATAGAATATGCATCAGTTGGACAACCATTTTCTGTGGTATTATCCAGATGACTGAATACAATAGCTCCCTGCATGGTTTATAAACCGTGTATTATCTTGCACCCGAAACCATCACATTTTGGTCAGTCGTTAATATATCACATTACATGTAAGCTGGTGATAAACTTAGTAACCATTGGTAATAAAAATATGTAATATAAGCACTGTTAACCTCGGGCCTCCTGTCAAGGGTAAAGAATCGTAATAATTAATTATCCATTGCGATCCCATTTTTTGGTTGTTACGTTGTACTCTTTTGGTTGTTATAAAAGTCATAAACACTAGTTATGATATTTTTTATCAATAACTTGCAAATAATGAGACAAACAAGTAACCCTCGTTGTCCGTGAACATGAATAACGCCACAGGCATCTAAGATGCGTTGTAACACTAGTAAGAAAGAGAAAGAAAGAGAAAGAAAGAAAAAAATACATTTGAGAGGAATAAGAACCTTCAATACTTACGTTGACCCTTACCTGCAGTGGAGTCCAGGCATTATGTAATAAAACCCAGTATTATTTTTTATTAACTTATATATTTGTAATACCAATATCTGACACTCACTTATATGTGAAAAGACCCTTTTTTAAGGGTCACCGACACATTACAATCATTGTACTAGTAATATTTGTAATATTACCAATTACCAAAGTATAGTCCTTTTAATGGGTAATCTATTTGCATTGAGGTTCTTATTTATTTACTAAGAAGCTGACTAGTAAATAATAATAAATTGAAGAGCTAA
>DWPA01006509.1:0-10944 GCA_018251375.1 Calpodes ethlius
CAGCACCAAACATCACAGTATGCTTGTTCAAGCCAGACAAGTTATTAGAAAAAGCTGAGACTTGTGAACAGTGTCTACTGTATAAAAAATTAAGTATTTACTTTTGACACAAACATTCTTGATATAATATACACCAAACACTTAACCATATCAATCACTTTAGAATGCACAATGTTCAATATCACATGCAGTTAAATAATGAATGATTACAAAATAATATTGTTTTATAATCAATTCGTAAACAACATAAACAGTGCAGACTAGCGTACTAGGTTAATACATGTGCAATATTATCTTTTAGTTTCCGTGTTCATATTCAATAACACTATTGGTTTGATAAAAGAGTTAGTCAACTGGGAACAAAGTGTTATCGCTTATTCCGTAGCGAAATACAGAATGGAACGTGTTGTATTTGTAGGTATGTTACGACGAATATCACTGTCAAGTACGATATAGTGACGACTTCTTCGTTAAGGTCGTATTTAATGCATATCACACGTCTCATATTTACATAAACATTATCTTTATCTAAGATTAATTTTAAAGTCAATGTGCGCTTATTAATCAGCGATTTACCTGTGGATCAGTCTCTTTGTGGCAAATACTGTAGCAACAACCCATGACTGCGCTCTTCAGAGAGCCGAAGCAGGAATGCAGCAAGCATTCCTCGCCGTCTGACTGCATAAATGTTTTGTTAAGTTATAGGTGATATAAATAGAAAAATCCGTAATTCGCAGTGGATGATTTTCACAATCGCAAACAACTTCACGTAGTCACAGCACAAGCACACTTCAAAATTTCATTGAAATCTTCACATCACATTCACATGATTCACATGTTTGACGTCTGTCGTGTCTTGTCTTCAGTTTATGTTTAAATGTCAAATATTGACATCTGACATCGACATATTATGATTTTGACTTATTTGATAAATTTACTTTTAATTGGAAAGAAACGATAGTAATATATTATAGACATGATTAATTTTTTTGATTGAAAAATGATATAGCATGACATTTAATAAAAAAATATTTTACCTAATAGCAACATATTTTAAGTCGTTTATTATTGGTAATTTGATATACATTTTTCGAAGTAAACTATAACATGCCTTAATTAGCTTGATATGTATCTATGTGTTTTTATAGATGTAAGAAAATACTTTAAACATTAGTTTCACCCACGTAGTTGTAAAATCGTCTTAAATTTGTGGTAAGAAGTAGTTGCGTGTTTTTATGGCAACTGTCAATGTCACTGTTCAATTTAACGAGTGTGAGGGCTGTCGGATGTTAATTGACATCGACACCGACAGCGTCAACTCGACAATCGACAGCCAGGTGTAGTTTAGCAATTGGTTTGGTTTGTGTTGGATAGAAATATGAATTATCAATTTAAAAGTCAAAAACACGTCAACGTTTTGTATTGAAACAATTATAAGTATATTTCGTTTAGTACCAAGGAGAGTACTACTTTATTACAATGATAAGGTATAGGGGAAAGAAGAAGGTGTTAGACAAAGTGAAAGAATTTGACGCTTTCTCAAAAGTTCCGGACGAATACGTGGACAGTACACCGGTAGGAGGAACATTTTCTGTTATCACGTTTTTTATCGTAGTTTTTCTAGTTTATAGTGAAGTCACATACTTTTTAGACAGTAACTTAGTTTTCAAGTTTATGCCCGATACAGATATGGATGAGAAACTACGAATAAATATAGACATTACAGTCGCAATGCCGTGTTCAAATATTGGTGCTGATATTCTGGATTCAACATCGCAGAGTGTGTTTGGTTTTGGCGAATTACAAGAGGAAGACACTTGGTTTGAACTGACACAGGAGCAACGAGACTCCTTCGAAGCCGTAAAGTACATAAATTCTTATTTGAGGGAAGAGTACCACTCGGTCTGGCAGTTGCTTTGGAAAAAAGGCCATGGATCTGTGAGAGCGACTATACCGCCCCGAAAAACTAAACCAAATAGACAACCAGACGCTTGTAGGCTTCATGGAGTCCTCACCCTCAACAAAGTCGCCGGTAACTTCCATATCACTGCTGGAAAAAGTCTTCACTTACCAAGAGGACACATCCATTTAAATATGCTGTTTGATAACACTCCTCAGAATTTTAGTCACAGAATTAACAGACTGAGTTTCGGAAGTCCAGCGAACGGAATAATATACCCATTAGAGGGTGATGAGAAAATGACCACAGATGAAAATATGCTTTACCAATACTTCGTTGAAGTTGTACCCACAGACGTCGATACCACATTTGAGAGAATAAAAACATTTCAATACTCAGTCAAAGAGCTGGAGCGTCCCATAAGCCATGTGAAAGGTTCCCACGGTGTCCCGGGAATATTCTTTAAATACGACATGGCTGCATTAAAAATACATGTTTATCAAGAAAGGGAAAACTTGTTACAATTTATGTTAAGACTATTTGCTGTAATAGGCGGTATATATGTGTTAGTTAGTTTTGTTAATACACTAGTTTTAAGTATTAAAAATGCATATTGGGGTAAAGAAGTGCCTGTAAGAAGATTGGTGGAAGAGAACAAACCTAAACCAGTTCAATCAAACCCATTACTAATGACGCCAGAGTTAAATGTTCCTGTAGATCTGTTGAAACAATGATATATATAGTTTCATTATAGTAAAGGCTCAGTAAACCATGTTTCACCCATAATAGAATAAATTTAACCAAATTCAAATAAAATACCTATATGATTTTGCATATGAATTCCCTAATTACTCTTGAGTTAATTTTGTCAACTATCCACAGATTAATTACTGTAATTCATGGGGTTATTTCACCTAATTGTTTATCAGTTGCTTGAGAGGACATGTAAAACCATCATTCCCATTTCTTATCATTATATATTAGTTGTTAGGCCATTTTGTAGGACTTTGGACATCATAATAATTTCAGAAACTTGGCCGGACATATAACCTGTCTTCAAATTTGCTCTGGAACAGTGTGGGATGGCTCCACAAGACCATTAATGTGTCATGTAGGCATAAATGGGTTGAAACCAACATTACAAGACCAAAGCTATACTAATTTGGAATATTGCATTTATAAACAAGAACTTTTAATAACACACTCTTTTTATCTAAGAAAATATTTTAACAATAGTTCTAGGTAACTGAGCCTGTACTGTATTTACTTGTATCTTTATGATGTTGAAGATAATTTGTATATATGTGAGAGTTGACTTTTAGATATATTTTGTAAGTAATGAATGTATTGAAGTTAAACACCGCTGTGAGACATTTATAAGATAAACTATTTATAATATTTTCTTATCCATATGTTTGATCACTCATCGAATCTTACAAACTTGACTTAAACTTCAAGAAAAATATACTGGAATATTTAATAACATCAGTCTAAAACATGTTTTGCAATATATAAGTTTGTGTACTGTTTGTAACATGTTTTATAATATAATTGGCCTTGACATATTATCTTTAATTCATTATCTTATTCTAGTGTTTAAATAGATAAAGTAAGTTTCAGAATCATATTGTTATTATCTTATTGTATTTAAGCTTGGTCTAACATTGTCTAATGTTTTGATCTTTTACATTTGGTGTTCTTCCATAATAATAACAATTATTATCACTGCCAACTCATCATAATATTCTGCGCTGTTGTATCTTCTACAGTTGAGAGAAAATGTAATATGTTTTATAACTAATGAATATTCATTTGACGAAACATATGGTATTGACTTCGGAATATGTATATTGGAATGTGGATTGTCGATATACATGTATTCTGCTAGGAGGATAATTAAAAAACAGTAAATAGTTGAAATGTAAATTATTATACTGAAAAGTTAATACAATTGTGAATGGAGTTATTGTAAGTAGAATTTAAATATTAATATTAATGACGATTTATTAAGGGCTTTCTGTGATATTGGTGTAAGTGAACATTTGTCATAGGAAGCTGATGCTATATTTTTAATACTAACAATACATTACTCTAAATCCATTGCAACCACATTGTAATATTAATTACATAGTTATTATAATTTATATATTTATTATTCTTTTTCCTTAGGTTGGCTATCTTTATTGTAATATTGTTTAGTTATTGTATTATTCTTTAATATCAAATATCTCATAAAATTTTCAACATTAGAAAAATAAGTATGTCCCGTACTAGTTGTACGTGACATTTGACGTTATTTATCTCATGTCGAGAATTATTTTAATTCACTGGTCACATTCAGCTTTTGTATCATAAACCACAGGTCGATTTATTTGGAAGCCGTTAGGTTTTATAAAGAGTATAGGTCTCAGTTAAGTTATGTGTGAATCCACACTGGGGCATCATGGTGCCGTCTGTCGGAGCCTATATAGGTTATGCGTAAAACACAAGGACGCCCGTATGCAAGGAATGAGTTGTTCCCATTTTATCTTCAAAAATAATAAATTTCCTTTCATGGCATGTATTGCAGATAGATAGCTATTTCTGTTTTAAATTAGCGCTTTAATATTTTTCGTGACTGTAATCGTAATTTTATGACAATTATTTTTCTTTTTTTTTTATCACCTTTACTCCGAGAAGTTTAAATTTTAAATTATCTAATTTTGTTTCTGGGACATACAGAAAGTTTACCTCCATATTCTTACAGCGGACGATTCCATAACTTCATATGTTTTCGGCTGAAATCGGTTAAAATTTGATTAGTATCGAAGCGATAAGGATTAATTGTAAGTCTTGAGATTCCTGAAAAATGGCACAATGTCATGTGATTACACCCCTCCCTACTATCGTTCCAAAGTAATATCAGCTCGCTTTTAAAAAGCTCGTTCCAAAAAAGCCTGAACTTCATATATTGTCTGTGGTCATTTGTGATTTTTCACTGTAGTATGGAGTTAAAGCACTGCGCACACAGCTAGATAAATCTGGACTTGAGGGTATCAGTGTATAGTGATTTGAAGACTGAGGTTAAGGTTATTTCTTCGAAATTTTGTAGTTTGGTTGTTTTCTTTGGGCTTTAATATTATATTACAGTTTAAAAATATAAAAAAAACACACACTTTTATTTAGTGAATCAGACCCTGGTTACTGCATAAGATGAAAGTACTCGTCAATACTAATCAAAGGAGTCCAAACTCGATGTTGTGTCGTTTTATTCTTCTTATGGCCACCTTCCAACTCCATCACGACATTAGATCGGTGGTTCCAAATTATTGTATTGTCATCGGAAATGTATGCAAAATTGCAGCTTGGTTGGATATTAAGAAGTGATTCAAATGTCGATTACAATATCAAATACAACTTTCGCTGCTGATCAGCATGATCAGCATCAATTCATTATGATGGGAGTCAAGAAATTTTTCCTGGAAAATTCCTGAAATTGATGTAAGTTTAAGACGCAGGTGGATTTTGAATATTCATACTTTAAAATCCCCTTAACTCTGCTTGCAGTCTTTCGTTAAATGTGCGGTACATTACATCAAGGGGATACAAATCATTTAAAAAACATTTAAGAGTCATTAAGGTGATCAAATCCAAAAGCAAACTTTTATATCCACTACATAATTTGAAACAAAAATTTTTTAGCAAATTCTGCAGGCAAAATGTAGTTTAGAAAAGCTAGGGATTTTTTTGGCATATCAAAGGGGCCTGAGAACTCATGTTCTGAGATCTCTTTAAATCCTTTAAGTCCTAGTTCTGTGTGCAGGTCTAAATTGTCGACTGTAAAGTACAACTCCAGTAGAAACTGCCAAAGTAAGAGTCGGCTTTGTGTTTTTTGCATAAAGAGGAAGTTTGAAAAACTGCAGAAAAAAGTATGTCTTTCAACAACTGTGTATGTTATGCATTGTACCTACTGATAAAATATTGTTTTTTCTATTAAAGATCTGATTTTTCTGTTTGGTATTCTACAGAATTAAACATTGGAACCAGACTTTATTTAGACCTATAAGCAATTTTAAGTTAAGCACTTAGCTATCGATTTTTAAATATTTTCTTAGTCAATTATAATAATCATAGATATTTTGCAATTTTATAATCGAATATTTGGTATCCTTACATTTAATAATATTATTTGTTATATTATTTAGCTGGTTTTATGAATTTATACTTGATTTTTACTTTGTATTTTATTGTATATCGACTGTTAAAAGGAGTGCTAATAATGATGATAATAAATGAAATATTTTAAGTAAGTGTTTCACTAAGTTTCAAAATTTGCACACGGGCAGGGGCCAAGTGAACCGAACCGGGGGATGGTGATTATTGGGTGCTATTGGTGAACGGTGGTTCGGTGGTTCGTCTGTCTCGCTCTCGCACGCGTCCTCCGTCATGCTCCGTCGCGTGAGCCGGTTCGTTCTCGTCTCGACGTTATTCGAGTGTCGTTTCGTTTTGTTCTCGCGATGGGGACCGGCAAGCCGGCGACCGCGCTCTAGCCGCCATTCGCGAGGCGGCTTCGCCCCGTAGTGACGTGTTTTCGCGTTCGACCGTAAACCGACATCCGAAAAGTTTCACAACTTTTCTCTATAGCGGCCCTTGCTTACAAAAACTTTACGCTGACAGTGCGGTGCGTTCAAGTGATCTAATAGTAAAGTGTTGTGAAGTGCTATGGTTTTTGCTATCGCTGTTTACCGTTTCAGTTGAACGTTACTGTTTCGTTCTACAAAAAGCGCGTAATAAGTCGCGCACGGCGAGAGAGGGCCGTATATGGTAAAGTTGATTCTTTAGGCTGGCCTACCGGTGAAAGTAGACCTTTGTTAAGTTCATAAGGACACGAGCGAGTTGCGACTAGCTCGAAACGAAGTTTCGCGTGCGGTTGCGAGAAGGTGAGTGGCATTTTGGATGGATTACCTACTTAGTTACTCTTTAAACTACAGTTATCTTCACGGCGGGCTGATTTTGTATTATTGCCTCCGAAATAATACGTTTTTCGCTCTAAAAGTCCCGTTGATTATCATCTGCTTTAAAGAGATGCACTGTTAACGGCTACTGTTTATTATGCACGCATTGGTCATACATGACTGTGTTATAGAAATAAAGTAGACGGACACAGACTGTCTAGTTGCCACCTATAACAGCACAAAATTAGCATTAGTGGCGATTATTTATCATGGATGCAATTATCAATCATCATTAATAACATAAGATAATTTAGATGTATAAGTCTAAATTAATAAATGAGTTCCAAATTTAAATATAGGTAATTACTCCAATAAACATTGTATTGGCAAAAAAGAAGTTAAAAGTTTAATTTTCGAAAATGGAATGATTAGTAATCGATATTTAAAATTGTTTCTTATCGTTATTATTAGTCGTCTGTGCGTTCTAAAATCGATATTCATTAACGTTTGCACCCATTCTGGCCGATCTGAACGTCGACGGTGCCATTCATACTATGCATCGGCGACTGTAGGTCAGTGCCCTATACCTGTTGACTCGTTGTTCCCCGTCAAGCCGGTTCTCCCACCGCCTACAGACCAACTGAAAAAATATGTCAGGTTTCGTCTGACATTGACTAATACACTTTATTTTTCTTAACATCCAGAGCATTGAGTGCTCGCGCGTGCTTGTATGCAGATTGATAATCGGGCGTTCTATGTAAGTCTGAGGTCCGTTATCTTCATAATTAGTTTACTCAGTAATATTTGTACGCTCGTATCAAGTTCTACACAACAATTGAACGCAGTTGGTTAATTTCCAGTGTATTAAGAAATTTGTAGTTTGACTGTGAATTATAATGGAATTCCAATTCCGAGAGAAAATCTTTTTATGATACATAACGTGTAAAATAACTTAAATTTCTTACTTATAAAACTTTTACCTTAAATGAGATACATTACGGGTTCAACAATCGCGAGATATGAAATCTTAATTTGGTTTTAATGTTTATTTTAATAGACCATAGACAATAACGACCAAGTCGTTACGGAATAATGCTCATTTCCATTCTACTTTCAAACTCATCGCAGCGCCTACCTTCTGGCATTTCGAAATAAATGTTACTTCACCGCTCAAATTTTTCAATGCCAGAGTTAATTTTACTTGATGGACTCTCTCGAAGTAGTTTATTTTCGACATAACTCGGGGCTCAGGGATTTTGAGGGTCTAAAAACTTCGCTGATAGACAAACAAACGAAATTATGTTGTTTCAAGCCACCTGGGAGACGTATTAAATGGCGGTTGAAGGGCTTTAACCGAACGAGTGTTTTATCCTGCTTACAAAATGAAGAATGTTTTACAAGTCAACAGTTTTTGTTTGTTTGCGTTTAGCTACGTGTGAACGTGGGGTAGTTGTTAGACTTCATGCAGTACTGCTATATGGAGTCTGTAAATAATTACCTAGCTTGTTTTATGGAAATTACCAATACATGAGCAGAGTGATGGTGAGTGGTCATCATTGCTCATGAAAGATGATACATAACCAAGAGTATAAAAAAGTCTGTCATCATATCTTAGGTATAGTCGAAATTAAACTGGACCTAAAGAGACCAATGACCTTCAAAAGGGACTTTTTTCTGACACTACTCTGCATCACAAATATGGAGCATTGGCACTATAACGAGCATAGAGCCCTTATGAAAGTTTTATTAGCTCTGTTGTACTGTATCGACGACTTACGACGTCAGTTACAATTGACACCCAACCCAACCGTCGTGCTACGAACGCTTCACAAAGGTGTTGGTTACCACGTATCAAATACAGGTTACGGCTCGTTGGCTAGTGCGAACTAATTTAACACAAACATGCCACTTCGCCTCGTCATAGAAACATTAACAGACAAATATAATCAATTAAGTATAATAACCTGTCATTGAACCTCAAACTCGCACTTTCCAGTGCAGAAAGCAAATATATCAGATAACAACATTCACTGCAGTTGCAATAATAAATGTAATACGATACGTGCGAAAGTTTGTAAGAATGTTTGTGTCGTTTTAAATTGTTTTGTTAGACAAGTGTATACATTGACTTGTGTAGCGAAAATAAATTGGTATTTAGAGATGGCTATTTTATAATCAAGATGACACGTCGTCGGAAAAATCTTATGTCTAACTTGACAAAATAAGATGGTTGGCCCTAAACAGATGGCCAGCGTTACAACGACGTACATTTAAAATATATTTAAGATTCCGGTATGATAATTAACAAAATTACAATGATTATGTGTTTCTAAAATCATAAAATAATAGGATTGGAATTGTACATTATTCAAAGTAATCAGATTATTTAAACGTATTATGACGAATCATACTTGTTGGTTGGTAACACTTGTTAAAAATAATTATATGGTCGTTTTCATATATATTTTTAAGCATCTGCATTCTAAACGGGGGAAGAAGGATATAAAGTAAAGTGTATTCAGATAATCTGTGATGTGTGTCTTCAATATAAGATCTCGTCTATGTGTGTGAGCACTTAAATTACCTAGTAATGGATGTTAAGGGACTCCGTTTGTCTTTGAGACCACCGCTTTTGTTTTGCCTGGGAACGGTGTTAATGACGAGCATGGGTATTGGTATCCAAAACAGGAGACTCCTTTGTACTGTAAAATATTTCGCGTCGCTGAATTGCGGATCTCTCTCAACAGAACCGTGTGTAATCACTATTTACAGTGAAATATTAATGTGGGTGTGTATGATGAAGTTAGATGCCCCAAGGACATATATCCTATCTCTGATAGTATAATTTACACAGTAAGATAAAGTTCTTACCTCAGCTACAATCAATAGCAACAATCGTAATTGTTTGCTAGCTGGATGAAGTCTCTGGACGAGATAATAATACGTTACAAACCTCCGCCTAACAATGTAACCTGGTCTATGCGCTGTTGCTAAAGATTAGAATGTCCCGGACTGTATGCGCTCGTTTGTGTTCCTGTGTGCCTTTGTGTCTGTTTGTAGGTAGTGTTAAGATTACCTTGCTCACGTTTCACGTTTATCAATGTTTATGGCTGCTGAGAATGATAGCCGTGTTGTTCTTGCTGGAACTCAATAGGTACTTCAAGTTTACTATTCGATGATTAAGTGCCAAGTTATCTGTATGAACTTTGCCTCGGTGTAAGAATGAATGTGTCTGTCAGAACTTATTTGTGTACGTTTGAATGTACTGTACTAATTGTCGTTTGAATGTATTTTTGGATCTCTTGTGAGAAAATTGAAAAGTAAGTTATTTTAAAAACTTTGAAGTTCAAAAAATACCATAAGGCCGCTCTGTTATGCCGTGAATGAAGGACAACCAAAAAAACAAACAAACGTACTGTCGAATTTATAATATTAGTATAGATGGTTTGTTTTGAATGAATTTGTTCACGTTTTGGACAAGAGAAAAGCTATCGGATACATGAATAAAGTCACGGGCAGTAATCGTATTAGACGATTCGTTTAACCCGCTTAATTATGTGCGGTGTGTTTTACAGCATAATTGCTTGAAAATGCACCGAATGCCGTGACGTGTGTTATTTAAACATTGCTTGGGTATTATCGACTGCGGCACGCATGCGTCGGCGATAACCAGCTTGTTATGTCAATGTCATCGGCATTGTTGCTATTGAGATTTGTCAGCTTTCTGCTTCAGATTTACGTTTAGATTAACGCCAGTTTTTAATAATGTATCCGTGTATAATCTCTTAATAAGTTAGTGGATAAAGTAATAATAAAAAGTGACTTTGACAGTTGCTAGGCAAGAGACTTGAGGATGCTGGATAGATATAATATTGAGAAAGACCGTAGATTAGGAACCAAAAGGTAAAGGGACGATTATATCAGGAGAAGATGATAACTTAGTTATTCAGGCCGTTAGCTTTTTTTTTTTATATAGAATAAGTCAGTGCTACTATCCCACCTGATGGTAAGTGGCGATGTAGCCTATGATGTAGTGCGCACTAACTTATAAAGAGCCTATTCACTCTCCTTTTGAAGACTCCCACATTATACTCAGGAGGGAACACCGAC
>DWPA01006510.1:0-10943 GCA_018251375.1 Calpodes ethlius
AAAGAAATATTTATCTGTCATATAAATATCTACTCGGCCGGGAGTCGAACCCATGACCCCTCGCTTCGCAGGCAGGGTCACTATCAACTAGGCTACGGGGCCGTCTGTTTATGTGTCCATTGTACGGATTGTACCCCTGACACTGGAAATGTTTGTGTAGGAGTTATAGTATATGAATACTGAATGTTTGTAATAATGACATCCCCAAGCAGCAATTATAATTACAGGTCAGGAATTTCCTCATTTTGAGAGGAATCAAGGTACAATAATTTTTAACTCACTGATGAACATGAGTCTCTTTTTGATATGATGGATAGGAAAAAAGAAGAAAATAAATTACTGAATGATTTACGGATTCAAATCGAATGTAAAAGATTTTTGATTTTTTGGTGTCTATATGACGTCTTTCATACATTGTCAAAGTAATTCGTACGCCAAAAACAAGCGATCAACTTGCGACGTTATTGACGCGAAAATCACTCCCCCGCGCGCTCTTTGTTTGAAGCCTTTATTACGGCTGGTCATTCTAAGAAGATCAACGAGATTTAAAATAAAATCATATCAAATAGTATTGACTGAGATCGATAGATACATGAAGTACCTACTTATGTCTTGTACGATGACATACATAACTAGTAATAACGACATTCGATTAATAGAAGCGTGTAATATGGTGTAACACGTACATATAGATACTAAATGTGGGTACTACTGAAATTTTGAAGAGGTTGCTTTTAAACTTCTTGGTTAAAGTTAGACTCATAACTTTGAAACAGTCGAAAGTTAAGTTTATTAGAGGAAAGAATAAATATAATTGGGATTAGAAAGTACTTATTGTAATTAAAGAGTATATTAATATAGGTTCAAGGGAATAAAAAAAATAAGATTTTTACTTTCTTTTGTAGATACTTACTTGAATACTTATGTTTGAAATAGGCATTCATTGACGTATCAAACGTACCTAACTGACTATTGCCCGCCGTCAGTTCCCTATGGCAATGCTTAGCGTACCATCTAAAATAGCAACTAAGCGTTGTAAATAATAAATAACATAACCTTAGCACGTTATTCAGTCATGTGCATTCAATTGCGTACACCAAATATAAACCAACATTTTGAAGACGGACAGGTTCAAAATTATTCTTATAAGCTTAAAAAAATATTACACAAAAAAGGAGAAAACGGTAATGAACTATAATATTTTATCTTTATCTATTTACAAGTAATACTATCTATGGATGAATAATTATCCATCGTCCGTCGGCGGCCGCGGAACGGCCTTGAGTGTAATTTACATCGGATTGTATGTATTAATTACATATTCTAGTTCAAACTATCAGATCTGGTGTCTTAACCATGGCCTGCATAAATTCACACCTTATTATCTGATAACTGGCGATGCGGCTAAGGACTTGCTACTCTAATTATTGTAACCAATCAATAACGTACCTACCTATTATGTAGATATATGAATGTCAATGATATCATTGAGCACACAATTAGATTACAACTAGTTTTCTAACCTACATAACTTTAAAAGATCAAGGGATAAATTTAAAGTAATTATTTATTATTTTTTTATTCCAAAGGAAACTAATTACTACACTATAGTAATTTAAATCTATACCAAGACATCCGTAAGATCAAGGTACCGGAACATTGCCAAAAGAGAGCGCGGGAACCAATTTATTACTGGCTCTCAGTGACTGAAAATTAATAAAAAAAAAACTATAAGGTTAATTCTACAAGGGTGCACCATAAAGGCTGGTAAACACTGTATACCTTCATGCGTAAGAACCGTTAGGTTTTCACTTTCTGATGTAGATCTCAGCAGTGTCCACAAGGAAAGACTTAGCGTTATAATCAAATCCTTTGTTTATTAGGATGCTGCTCGAGATGGTGACTCATGGATTATCACTTTAACGTACTTTCTTTAATATCAAATTATGTATATCGTCATGGAGTTGACTTTTTAAAAGTCGAAAATACATACTA
Organism: Calpodes ethlius; assembly: GCA_018251375.1. Classification (NCBI taxonomy): domain Eukaryota; kingdom Metazoa; phylum Arthropoda; class Insecta; order Lepidoptera; family Hesperiidae; genus Calpodes; species Calpodes ethlius. The sequence goes on from DWPA01006510.1 coordinate 1,996, forward strand.
CCTTCAGATAATGGCAGTGAAGATGAACACAGTTTTATCAACGCGACAATAATATATGACTTCTAACGTGCTATAATGTACATGCATTAGGGTTGCCACAAAGCCGGATAATTCGGGATAATACCAGAATTTTGTCCAGTGTCCAGTAAATAAATTCAAATAATAATAATAATCACGAATTTTCTCAATATACTTACGAACATAATTTGGACTTTTATGAGACTTTATTGTAGTAGGATTGTCCCGGAAATGTCATTAGGGCTGGTATCCCACGCACTGTTAATGTTAATAATTCAATACTGAGAATATTGACGGAAATCCGTTTACTTCGAGTTTATCAGTCCAACTGTAACTAGCAATTTCATAAAACATCCATCACCGACCGCCAATTTGCCTATTACGTAACCCTTTTAAACATTGACTGGTGTGAATGTTAAATATGTTTCAACTAAATACTTATATTGCTTAATTGGTATTGATTTTAAGATAATTATATCGCTTATATTGATTAGATTTAGGTTGTAAAAAAACTTGAATATATTGTTAGTACTTTATTATGAAATTTTACTTACATACAGAAGTCTCTCATAAACAGTTTATTAAATAAAATCCGTTAATCCCGTGGTAATTTCGTAATTTTTGACCTTAACAAATCGTCTACATTATACATATGGAACTGTATAAATTTTCATCATATGCTCAAAATTGGGCGAAGTCTCTCAATCTCTCCTTGGCCAGCATGCTATACTGCTGCCTTTAACCTTGGTATTTGTAAGAGAAGATCTGACAGTGGAACATTTTTGGATATTGATAATGACTATGAACTCTCTAGAATGAATAAACTTAGGTGAATATTATGCATATCATGTTAGGGTGATATGAGCGATTACAATAATATACTTAAATGTGCCTTTGTTGTATTTAGGTACATATACATTACGTATGGTGTTCATGGATAATTTCAAAGATAAATTTCTATAAAATGATCAGTCTCAATACATTATAAGTAAGAAAAGCGTTAGTTAAAATATATATATCAATTTTGTTTAAATCAAGCATCGAATTCTATGATTCTTAAGTATCATTTATAACATGACTTGTCGGAAAAAAATGATATATTGAATTGGTTGTCATGTAGCACATGAATACATGCTCAATAGCCATGAAAAAAGTGACAGTAGGTTGTTTTCGAAGGCATGCGGTACGATTTTATAGAATTAATTCATTTATACAGTAGGCGCATTAATCTACTTGAGGTCATTGGGTTTCTTAGGTTTCCATACCGTCGGAAGTATAACAAGGTCCTCCATACCACCATCCTTCCTTCCGTTATCAGTCTCACCTTATTCTGTGCGTCATTATATCCGTATGTAATAAAAATTGTTAACTCCGTGGCTTACGAGTATGTATGGTAATTATTTGAAACGAGAACCATTGTATTAGCTCATTAATTAGAAATTAGAATGGAACATGGAAATGTTTTATGTAAACATTTGTAAGTAATTTAGAGTTTATTTCTGCGTATTAAAAAGTAATTTAAAACTAAAGCTATTATCTACAAAAATTTACGTATTTAATCTATAAAGTACAGTGACTTACAATAACATTATTTAAAAAAATAAATTCGCTATAAGCATAAAGAATAGCAAACGAGTTTGCATTGCATCCCCCTCCCGTCCCGCCCATAGACAGCTGTGGCAAACTTCGAATAGGATTGTAGCAGGGTATGTAGTTGATAAGTTGTGCTAGTACCTAAAATCAGTTTGTTATTATTTGTTAATAGGAGGACTGTGGACGTTAGGACTGTTAAATACTGTACGTTAGTCTAGTTACTAACTTTAATTATCGTCCAGTTAGTAATTTGTCTCATTCTAAGTTAGTCACAGAAGTGTTGCTTCTTCTGAGCACGGATAAATAATCACCTCTTGAATAAATGTAACAAGCAACCTAGAGCACCCTTCAAAACTTCATATTATGATAGCACCGAGTGCAGTAAAGAGCACAGAACCTCTGAGGACATTGTAACATTGTATCTATCTGCTGTGTCCAAAGTTAATAATTTTTATCATAATTTATAATTTTATTCACACACGAATTCGTTTGTTGTATACTTATATATATTAATCAATTCCACGTAAAACACGAACATACATACACATAAAATCAATACACTGTGTTTGGTTTCGAATAATTCGAATTCATACACTAAAGTCAATCCGGATACATAACTGTGTTTTAGAGTAACTTTGAATAACGTTATTTTTCGTGGCGGGCTTTATATAAATATAATGTGTGCATATCTACTAAAATAACAAAATTAGATTAGGTTTGGTTCAGTTAATATTAAACATAAATAGGAATCCCGCCCAACGGCATTCAAAGTTGACCGGGTTGTTATTATTACTCAAGCGGAAAGCATTCGATTAAACAGTAAATCCGGGTAACTTTGAATTTAGTGTAACGTTGAACATGATATTTATTCTTAGAGGTCTCATACTCATTCTTAGGCCTGAAGAAAAATAATGAGGGCATATCATGTTAAATAAGATAACTTGTGTTAGTTTAGATATATTTGAAACAGGAATCCCGCGCAGCTGCATTCAAAGTTACCCATTTCCATTATTACTCAAACGTAATCCAATCGGTTATAAAGAGAGTGGTGTAACAGCAGCAGTGAGAGTATCCAACCGTACACAATGAACTTGACCCCGATACTGTTAAATAATAAGTGGTGTGTTTTTCACTTGCAACCGCCGCCACGTCACGCCTGGCTGGGACGCAGTCGCAAGGTGAAGGCTTTCGTCTCGACTCACAATTAAGTTAGAAAACCATTTCTTGTCTTTTCTGCCCATTGGCTACATACATAATAATATATATGGCGATTTTGGAAACGTTGTTCCCTAATGTAGTGGAAGTGAACTGAAGAAATGGTCTATTGTCTATGGTAGACATTTGAAGTAACGGAAGTTACTAAAAGTTTTATATAAACAAGAAAATTAAAACTATAAATATTACTATTTATTTACCGATTCTTTGTTTATACGAAATCTTTATTTACTAAAAATATTTTTGTATAACTATTTATCAGAATTTATAGACGTATAAACATACCTAAAGAATTTTATTCTAGTCACAGTACTATATACATATTTTTTTTATATGTATATTTTAGGTCCACTTCCAGGTCCAGGTTTACTTCACTCTACTTATTTTTTAGCCAAAATGAGTAAGTTCATAAGCAATCGTCATGATTAACATAATTAAAATTTGATCTCTGGTTTGAAAGTCTGGACTACATATCCGTTTGGTACCTTGAAGTAGGTCGGGCTACCCATTCACTACTTCCGCAAGTAAATTATTTTGATTTGAAACATTAATACGCCAGTCAAGAATATGACATGTATTTTGGAATTCAAGGTGATGTTTACAAAATGTATATCTGAAATTAAAAATTCTAAACCGGTTTACAAAAGTTTTCGAGTTTCTTATTAAATAAAACAAAGGTTTTCATTTAGAATTTGCAATAAATTTTGACATTATTATTATTTAAAATTGCTGATGCAACAAACGATTCAACGTTGTATTTTACAGATTTGAGGGTTTCAAAACCTTCAGTCTTCTTCTTCAGTTCCTGCTACATATTTTCGAGGTCGACATCTTCCTGGGCTATTATTGTTATCATCGTATTATAATGAAAAACGTTTTAAAATAAGCATGGTGATATACACAGCTTTATATTTATAGAATTTGTCTTCGAGTCTAGCGTGAATAAGGTTTTCACTATTTCACTAAGTTAATGTTCTGTGTCATCCAAGCTTTTACTATTACGTGGGATTACACTCACGCGCATATATATGTATATAATAGTGAATAACAAAAGAACATCGCATCATTCTGAAGTTATAATTAATTATTTCGTAATTCATGTGACAGATAATTTTCAAACAAAAATACAACTGGATCCATTACCGTCCGCAAAGAAACACACTTGGCACGTTAGATTCAATTTCATTTAGAAGTATCCTCAAAATTATTCATTATTATGCAAATGTAAGATACCTACTCGTAAATAATAAGAATTAAGTACGAGTGCGCAAGGTAAGTAACTATAAGTATGTAGGTATACTTTGTATAGTATGACATTGGAAAGATTGTGCGTACTTATCTACTTATTTTAACATATTATGCAATACCTATATTAAAAGTATTGTTGATATCTATAAATGGATGACCCACCTTCTGGTCCATCATCATCTCAACCCTTAACTGTCCCACTGCTGGGCTCGGGCCACCTCTCAGAATGTGAGGGGTAAAGGCCGCAAACCACCATGCTCGCGCTGCCCATTTCGTATTACGTACATTATGGTGAACTCTCAGGAGTGCAGGTTTGCTCACGATGTCTTCAGTCATCGAAGCAAGTGATAATTAATTTGTAATACGCACATTTTTTTTAATAAGAGCTGCGGGTAGTATTGAACTTACGCCCCCACTAGGCTATCACTGCTAATAATGTTGTTAATGCCATCTGGTCCATGGAGAAGCAAACATATTGTTAAAAAATGTGACAACACTTGAAGTACACTTATTAGTTATATATAAATAATGATTTATTAATTTAAAATACTTTTTAAAAACTACCTTTTATTATTTATTTCAATTGTACCCATATTAAATTAGCGATCCTTTATCGGCGTGTCGGGTTAGGTTTAATTAAATTAGAACTGAAGCAGGAATCTCGTACCGGGGGATTCCGTCAACATCACTTGATATTCCCTTTGCACTATAGCCATATAAAAGGGATCTGAAGTATTTAAAACGAACTAGATTGTTACTAAGGTAGACTTGAACTATAATTGCACTGAAGGTTTTGAAAATCTAATGGGTCACCCAAGGCATTAAAGATATCGAAATGTCGCCATTGCAAAAGTTGTTGTATTTGTTCATGGTGTACCGCTAAGGGTTGAACCAAATTTTTAAATATTTTGACATCGGTAACAAACATAATTATAGTTATCCAATGTGATAAATTTAGACTTATAACGAATAGATGATTAGATTCTTAATATGGCGTAAAGTGAAGCATAAAAAAATGGCCGTGTGTGAAAGTATCGTGTACTTATGATAACCACCACGCACACAACTGTCGGTATGTTTTTTTTATAATGACCAGACCAGTAATAATTAAAAAGGGTATAATTTATTTATTTACATATTATTATATGATCAGATTCTCATCTTACTAAGGCGGCTTTTACGGGTTTCTTGAGATGATTACACATTTCGTACGACTATTGCGTTTCTAAGCGTTGTTATTCAAAGACCTACGTTTATTAAATGCTTATTATTGCTCAGAGATACATGATTTATGAACACGTAAATAAGTCAAATATTAAACTTAAAGTAAATTTAAACAAACTTATCACAATAAAATTATTTTCAATTTTTTATTCTTACTCTAATTGCACTGGAATATGTCAATAAAATCTTCATTCAAAACGGTTAAGCTGTACATGAGATTAATGGGATCAAAAGCACAATCAAACAAACAACAAATCATATTAGGGAATCTATTGCGTTAACAATGAATACATGTGTGTACCGAGGGGGACGGAATTCAGCTGAATGGAATTTGTATGCCTTCCAGTACTTACTTACTATTTTCCATTAGATAAGTTCTTATTAAAAAGTTACTAAGTATTAGGTATTAGCTACGTAAAATATACTTATATGTATGATAATACTTATGAATATTTCACAAATTAAAATCGTTATTTTACCTCGTTATATTTGATAGCCGCATTTATAAACTGGTATTCTCTTGCCATTATTGCTATCGTGTACTTTCCCGATTCCCTTCACCCTTTTCTTGCCTAAGTTATTTTGTTTCTTTGTGTGATATGCGCTACATGACATAAAGTATTCAGAAATTTGTATTGGTAATACCCAAGCATAAAAATACTCTCCCTCATATATTATACTAGGTGTTGCCCGCAGCTTTGCACACGTGTGAGAAAAGAATAGCAGTAAAAAGGGTTGTCAATTCTTTTCTATTAATAGTTTTCTAGGTAACGCTTTGTTATTAAACACTTACTTGAATTTGGCTAAAATATACATACTTATTGATCTTTCCACAGAAATAAGATGTTTGTTCGCGGTAAAAAGTACTCTAGTAATCGTCGTCCTCCCAACTATCTCCAAACCAAAAATCATACTATATCGACGCCCCGTTGCGCAGTGAAAGAAGGACAAACAAATACACTTTCGAATTTATAATATGAGTATGGATAGTTAATGTTGTTTTTACAAATATCATGGCCGTATTTAATAATGTCTTGCACGGATACGGATTTAGTGTACGAGATATTTTAGCATCTACTTTTTCTACCCCGGCCTCATAAATGTTCCATTCTCAGTTACAGTAAATAAATTAGATGCATAGAACCTTGATTAAACGATTAAGATGTTGGAGTTTTATGGGTTAGCATGACCACGACATAAGCAGGGTTGGTAAAGTTCGTACAAGAACATGAAACGTGCACAGGCTTTCACTGAAATGTGTGTTGGATTTAAATCTCCACAATTTCGTAATTGTCAGAGCAGGTTGTTTCACAAACAGTCCCTACACTTGTACTATAATCTGCTAATGAACGTTACATACTTAGCCAAACAATAAAACAATCAATTTATATATATTTGCGTGTACCAACGAATAAGAATTGGACTAGAGCAAATGCATTGGCGTTAACTCACGAAGCTGTTTGTCAATGAGTCCATGCGTGATCAGGTTACTGTTATTCGCGCATGTTAGGGAGCTATTATCTATTACAATCACTTACAATTACCATCATCGTTACGTGACTCTACAGGGTTCATATCTTAAGGCTACAACTTAGGTCAAGTGCGAACTCTTAAATCGTAATAAACGCTCATATTATCAAAATTGGGTAAAATCTGGGCAAAATATGATTGGTAATTAAATGAAGAAGAAAAATTATTCTGTTCTTCTAACGTAGCATGTAATTAGACAATTTAGAATATGGGCTATGGACATTGAGATCCAGATAACTAATCGCATGTTGTTTGTTTTAGGTGCCAAAGGCGATCGGTAGGTCGCTTGTACATTGTCCATACTTATCGTAAATTATGGGAACCACGAAATCATCTTTCCAGATCAATAGCCAATCTATTTCTTGCTTGGTGCCTTGTAAAGACGAGGTTACGGTAGTTCCCTCTATTGAAGGTTGCTGGGCTGAGCGTTATTGAGAATTAATTTGAATGTGATAGGATTTTTTCAACTGCATGGTTACACTTTTTCTACAATCAATTGACATCTGTTTTTTACGAGTTTGGCTTTCAATATCTCAGAACTAGTAATTAGACCCTCTTCACTTTCTGGTTAGCAATCCATCTTTAAACCTTTTGTGTAATGGTTGCCCCTGAGCTAGGATTTAATTTCCGTTGCTCCGCTTGTCATGTGTCTGAATAAAGTTGAGGGGACACTAGATAATAAGGGTTCATACTGTCTAGAACGAGCATCATTTTCAAACATGAACTAAATTCCACTTAGGATTTGTTATCTTGGATGTTATTTTTTGTAATATCCTGAGAATATTACTTTTAGAATTTAGATGAACAGCGCAACTGTCCCTTAACTGGGTCCGGCTTCTTTTTAGATGTCTCCCCTCATACTACCTTTATTGGCCATATTCTGCTGCGTTAGCCAACTGCACATTGGCAGAGTTCACAAATCTTTGAGAACACTATGAGGTTCATATGTGGAGGTTTCCTCACAAAGTTTTTGTTCCGGCTAGCAAGTAATAATTATTTTCTAAGGTCCAACGTTCGAAATAAAGTTGCGAGCAGTATTCAAGTATGTATCAAATCCATACGTTTATGGCGGTAAGCTTTCTTCTCAAGCATAGTCGAGATGCTGTCAGAAAATGTTTTCCGAAGCGAAGCGAGTTAGGGTAGCAATTGTTGCTAGTGAGGTAATAATTATCGTTCTATCTGAATTGTTCGTTCTCGCATTCGCCCGACCATTGAACCATGGATGGTGCAATTGGGTCAATGCCGATGTCTTACCAAGTTCAATGTTCCGTAAGACCGAACTGTTAAAGTTAACAGAAGACCCGGCTATGCTTGCAATTATAATTTTCAAGCAAAAAATTATAGCGACTTATTAAAAGGAGAAGCATGATCTTTCATTTTCATAATGTAATTAATTTTTAAATCGTTTTTAATTACTGAACTGATTAATTATCCTATTGATGATTAAATGCAATGATTAACGAACACCTTTAGTGATTCATTGATTACAAAAAGAAGTGTTATGATCATTATCGGAATTAGTCGTCAGAAGGAGGCAATGGTCAACGTTGGTTCAAGGACATTTGCAAGGATGTAATCATTGCGTCAGGGGATTACCAAGAGAAAAATACTTAACCATTGTTAAATCCTTGGAAACTATAATCGTGTTTCCGGCTTCAGAGGGCACGTTAAGCTGACTCAGTCATTATCGTCATTACTAGATAGAGGTCATTAAACCTTACTCTTTCTTGACCTTTAGGAAGTATGAATACTTCCGGCAGTAAGTTTAGTCACTAATCAATATCATCAATTTATTCTCAGTTCCTGTATTGCTTGATTCTGTCGAGTTTGAGTATCATATTCACAACCGTGGTTATGTTATGTTAGGTTTTTTTCTGTTTCATGATATAGAGTTTGAAACAAACAGGCGTGATAAGTGCGTTGTGAATCTTTTATTGTATAATTTGGTTTAATTGGAGTAGTACCTTATGCGTACAGCGAAGGAATGGAATAGCTTGCCTACGTCGGTGTTCCCTCCTGAGTATAATGTGGGAGTCTTCAAAGGAAGAGTGAATAGGCTCTTTATAAGTTAGTGCGCACAACATCATAGACTACATCGCCACTTACCATCAGGTGGGATA
>DWPA01006511.1:0-10942 GCA_018251375.1 Calpodes ethlius
TGTCACCGTGTTAAGTAATGTATTAAAACATCTGTAATTGCAGTCTGACACCGCTTAGGTTATAAAGCAGTGTGATATCGTCTAATGAAGAAACGGCCATTGATGAGTAGCCGAAACGCGTGACGGGTGACAGTTACCGCGCGCGGCGGTGACACGATCACTCGTTACGATTTGATGGGCGAATCGCTCCGGATCACCCCATAACGAAATCCTACATGTATTACGTACCTGACAGTAGGTACACCCACTGGATTATTGTCCAACAGAAGCGAACGAAATCAATACCAAATGTACTATGAATGGCTATTAATGAATTTCGTCAAAGATAATCCACAACAATGACGGAGAGGAAAATGATTTTGGTCACGTATAATTTTATTATGTTTGATCTATTCTGCGGCCGGTGGACGGAATTTCGACGATTGATTACGATATTGATAACGTTGTTACCGAGATGAGGTTACTTCTGAGATTTTGCTAGTTAATTGTGTGTATTGATGAATTGTTAGGCCGCTTCGTCGTGGCCAGTCTAACGAGTGCGTAGCTAGTTTGATCTCCATAGAAGATACTCACGTTACAGGTTCCAAAAAAAAAATGTTTATTAACCAATTTTGTAATTATTATACTAATATGTGCTTGAGCCAATTCATAATTTTAATTCTAATAAAGTATTACCAAGAAGTGTATACCGACATTTAATCACACGAACATCGGCATCAGTGAGGGATCGAATCGGAAACTATCCCCTCGATAGGCCCGGTATCCGAACTACGGGTTCGTGGTGATATGTATTACAATGTTAAACTAGAAATAGAACTATGAATTTAATATGAGGTAACGGTGCACTGAGCGTTATCAGTCGGTGCACGAACGTTCAACTTAGCGCCTTAGCGGCCAGTTGGGGCATCGAAAGTTATGTAAACAATGGACGCGGGGATCCGCCGCGGTATAACTTTTTCATTGTTGGCTACATTGGCCGGCGCGGGCGGTGCGGGACGTGCGCGCGGTGCGGGCGGCGCGGGACGTGCGGGCGGTAGGGTGCCGTTCATATATTACGCTCCCAATAAAAGGGTGTTCGGATGCGGGCCCATCACGCCCACTCACCGACGCCGCTGTGAATTTTATTCCTCTCTAACATTGTTTTTCTCGTTACCATCAAAATTGCGATGCGTAATAGCAGGTCTAGCTGTTGGATGTTTTTATGCCGACTTTATTAGCAAATTAACCTTCGTATACGGTGCTTCTGTTTTGTTAATGTTTCTCAAGTAATTTAGTGCATTAATATACACTGTTACTTGTGAAATTGGTTTGTTTTAACACTCAACAGTCGAAGAGAAGTCCAAGATTATTGAGGGCAACTATTATACACATATATGTATATATATGTACTTATGTAAATATTGATATAAGCATTTTTGTCCGTTATTAAGAATTATGCACGCGAATGTGGCAGTGTCAGGTTTATCATAGTTAAAGTGTAAACATAAACGTTAAATTGTTTGTAAGAGCAACTGCATTTGTAAATTTGCTAAAATTAATTTAATTTTTATTTTGTACATACATTACTTGACAGGAATGTATATAACATAAAATTAATATAAGGTCAATTCATGTTCCTATTTGAACTGTGTTCCAGAGAGGTCGGTTCTCTTAATTAAAATAATAAAATATTTATTTCACATCTACGCGTAATTACTAAAAAAACAACCATACATTAATAAATATCTGTAAGCAAGCACAGACACAAATATCTTTTCTGTTTAAAGTGGGTCAGCGATGTAGTGCAGCTCTGGTGGACTGAAATGGAACGCGTCATTAGTAAGTCGAAGACCCCAGCATTGGTAATTGAAACACGCATTTAATTGAAGTAACCTGCTTCACGGCATCTATAATGAAGTTGATCATTGATCTTTCCGTTATCGATGTATCTATGTATCGTGTGTGACATGTTTTATTCGATAAATATAAATTATTCGGTTACATTCGTATGTTTCGGTTACCATAGGTCATCGTTAGATGGTTTACATAGATCTGTGGTGTTAATTAGCAATGTAACTGCTGTGTTCTGACCTGGGAATCTAGACAAAATGCTTTTCTGTTCACGCCCAAGCTCAATGTATGGCAATGACATTTGGTGCAGATAAATAATATCATTTGCCATACATTTTAGTAGCATGAACAGAAAGCGTTACTTATTTATTTATTTATTTATTTACATTATGTATTTATCACAAAATTACGAAGAACTCTTAGGTGTGCAGGTTTCCTAACGACGTGTTTATTATCCCTTAATAATTACCTACATTGTGATACAAACTTTTTATTAATTTTATTAACTTTTGAAAATTTTAAGTTGCGTGCAGGATTCGAACTTGTGCCCGTGTGTTTGGGGGGAACAACGTTCTAGGCTATCACTGATATCGCTCAAAGTTACCTTCGTAGGAAAATTAAATAAATCACTCGGGCCACATTCGCACCGGCCCAGACGTTTGTGGAAAAATATTTTCGTTCCGAAACTCCGCAGCGAAAACTGGCTGTGTCAGTGTGACGTAATTATAGTAGTGCGTCAAAACACGACGAGTGCCGCGGGTCGGTGACCCCGATGACTTGCACCATTCACCTTCGCGATCTCGTATTGATCCCATCGCCCACCGACCGACCCATCCTTTATGTATCTTTTTAGGGTTCCATACATCCCATTCAAAAAAGGAACACTTCGTATCATTGCTTGCGGGTATGTATGTGGAACGAATCTACAAAATTAATGATTTATTATCTATACGGGCAAGTTGGAAAAAAATGTCAAGAATATGAAAAGTGTATGTATGTGTGTATGAAACGTAAGAGTTTTGTTTGAGCACAGTTTAAAATGTCCTTGTGAAATTAGATGAAAATTGACACATTATGAAATTTGTAAACAATATGAGATGTTGACGACCTTTTCTTTATACATAAATGAGAATCATAAATATTTTTTTTACTTGTACATTGGCCGCGAAATGTTCCGGGATGAAATTTGCAGCATGAAGCTCACGCAACTCCCCGTGGCTTCGCCAGCGTGGAATTTAACAAAAAGTGTTTTACTTTATTTTGTTTTGTAGCCTAAGTTACTCCTTATTATATCAGCTTCCTGCCAATAAAAGCCCCGTCAAAATGGGTCCAGCCATTTCAGAGATTAGCCTGAACAAGCAGACAGACAAAAATTGTAAAAAATGTTATTTTAGTGTATGTGCCGTATTTATATTCATATGTATGTATTAAAAAGCGGTTATTTCAATATTATAAACAGACACTCCAAGTTTATTTATATGTGTAGATGAACACCAACTAAATTGTTCTTTCATTGTTTCAGGTAAGCATTACGCAGCTTGTTGATGTGAAGGGAACAGTCGTCGTTGAAGTTGTAAACCAGAAATCGTCATATTTAAAAAAACTAATTTACAGATAAGTGTGATTTACTTTTTCTCAACGTACCTAATCATTATTGTCGTAATATTATGAATGAAAGGTTTGGTCGTATATTTATGGGGTATTTTTTTTTGTGATACATATTCAATTTCAATTTTAAATCCGTCGTAGGCGGCTTCTTTCAATGGCACTTCAATTCAACAGAACGATATTGTCTCTAACATTATATTAATATATTCTAATATTTCTTGTACTGTTTTCGTTAATCGACTGATTCGTAATCACATCTTTCGTTATTGATTAGTTACTTTTTAACGCAACAATATTCTTCAAGTGAACACAAATGTAAAATTTCAACGGTTATTGGTTTGGCATAAAACGGAAAATTATCCCCATCGGCATTAGCCGAGTTGCAAAAAAATCTAAGAATGTCAAGGGACCAAATTATGCCGAAATAGATCGATTCCTTAGCCGATATATCGATACCTTAAGATGTATCCATTCTTCAGCATCTGGATGTCCACTGCTGGACATGGGTTTCTCCTAACACGCATCACTCTGATCGATCCTTAGCTTTATCAATCCAGCGTTTTCCCGCTGTCTTTTCTAGGTCGTCAGTCCCACTTGGATGTCTTCAATCCAGGATTCAACTAGCGTCTTCTTTCTTGAAATTGGACTTACCCATCTGAATCATTTGTCCCTGGTAAATTTATTCGTCTAGAACTTCGTGAGCAACGTCGTCAATGACAAACTGTAAGGGCTTGACATGAGCGTTCGACATAGTTTCCGTCTCGTCCACGTTCATGTTTTGTATCACCTGATACAGAACTCTGTTAAAGACCCCGGGCATTGCAGCAAGTTATTCTGGAGATCCTATCAGGAAGGACTAACTATGCCTTCGACTTACCACAAGCGTTTGTTTAGTGAAGATTTATTTGATCGTTTTAATAATTTTGTCGATACTCACCGCGTAATCCGAACTTTCGTTGGATAATGTTATACAAATTTTCCAGCGGTATTATTTTAAACACCAATAAACTATGCTTTTCAGTGTACAAGCGGCGTCATATTCCTTAGTTTGTATATGATGTTATGTACAAAAGCCGTCAATTGTAGTGGTCGTTAGCAAAATTGGGGGCGTCGGGTCCGTCGTCCCAGTGGAGATTTATTTGCACATCTGTGCGCCAGTGATTATTTTGGCGGCAGTCACCACGTGGCCCGAGCTCCCCGTTGATATTTCAATCGGACGCGGCCGGCCCGCTCGGTCAAGGAACTATTACATCGACGGCCGCCGCGCGACGCCGACCCACCATTATCTCAGCGCTGAGATTGATGACCCAATATCGGGATTGACTAAGCTCACATATCGGGAAATGTATGTACACTAATAAAACCTGTCTCGTTTTTGTCTTTTGTAACCATCGGCATCGGCTCGAGGTTATTTATAGGCGGTGATAAAGCGCGCCGAATCAGTCTTGCGCTGAAGGGATTTACGAGCTCGCTACGAATGCGAACGGCTCGTGCGGACCGATACACGTACATCCAGTGTTCCGTTAATGATCCCGGTTCGTCGGGCTCTAGCCGGCGCTGTTTAGAGTTTAGACTGCCACTCATAATTGTTTGTTTTCGCTAACTACTTTCAACGTTCTTTATTAAACACACGCGTTGCGTAACTTTTTTAAAATTGAAACCGAGTGGATTTAGATTTCTGACTTCCTTAATAACTTTCCTATTGTCGTTTCAATTTAATAAATTATAGGTGATGGATGGTTGTTGCAATTAATTGGTTTAAAAATTTAAATTTCGAATTTAGAATGTTCAGTGCGGCGATGGGTTCGCTGTAATAACACATAAGTCATTTTTTATACTTTTTTCATTAATTAAGGGTTGGGGTGTATTTTTTAAATAATACACATTTCGATTCTCGGTAATGCCAATTGCATTATAATCGTGTGTCGTCGTTGACGCACGCCAACACGTAGACACCGCCGGGGTACTGAATGACTCATTGGTTTTAATCGGCAAAAATGCATCGCGCCCTGTCATCGGCTGTATTCGCACGAAATCGACGCGGAAGCCAATATCGTAATGTGAAACTCGCGCTCCATTCGAGACGGTATCGCGCGCCCATCTATTTGATATACTCGCTCGCCACTGTTACCCACGGCTCGCCCGGCCGGCCACCCTTAGGTGTGACGGCAATCGCTTCGTGTGATCTAATATCGGTCGACCCACCCTATGCGTTGTATGGGCTTATTAAATGCATTTGGATTTGATTTTAATTATGATTTGATCATTTTAAATAAATCGATAATACATGTCCACTTTAAAATAACTGCCTGTGGATCTACATCACATGGTCATTTCATTTAAAATTATGTTTATATGTGAATATGTTGGAATAATTAAAATTATAATAAAACTCGTAAATATGATTTTTCAAGAAACCATACTTATGCATTTATTAGTGGAAGCCCATTAGTTTGTAACCTGATCTCCGGTTTGGGAGACCCGTGTTTGTATTTTATAATTTTGTACGTATTTTACATTCATCTAAGTTAATTTATTGGTAGGTATTATATTTTCAAACTGTTGTTACTGCCACGTTATTTGTTGAAAGCAAACCCAATAATAATGAAAACTCTTACTAATTTACCTACTTGTTGAATTGTATTTGTTTTTAGACTTGTTACGTAATCGTGTGATTACACTTTAAATATAACTCCTTACATCCGTCATCGACGAATCGGTATTAATAATGATTTGTTAGGACTAATAGATGTTAAAGATTTTTAAGTCATATTATAATTTGATATGAAGTGGAAGTTAATTATTACAAATTCCTATTTTTATACGGTATACGTCTTTTTCACGGAAAATGTTTGCGTCACTGAAAGAATAAAAATAAATCGTTTTAAATCACAATTCGATAAACTTAATGATTCGCCCCGTGTGGAAAAGAGTTCTTATAGAATCTGTGGCCCGCTTATAGCTTGTGATGACCACGATACTATAACTTCTCCACTCCTCTTATCTTATAAATTCAAATGCTAATGAATATTCTATATGTGACTTCTTGTACCTATTGGACGGGACGTCTTCTGCGAAGCGAATAATTTTTTATAAATCCACAGTAACGTCTGCGGATTAAACTGTTATCTATGGTTTAATATCACTTCCGCATAATGCAAATGTTTGGTGTAAACATCATTATGCGATATTGCAAATACTTATTCATGGCCGGCGTGCGATACAAATCGAGTGAAAAAGTTTACAGTGTACGTTTTTCACTTTACTGTGCGGCGACTCGGTAATGATATGATACCGCGTTTATGGTAAATGGCGTCTGGGGCATAATGCGCAATAACTATGCGCCGTGCGGTTGGAGTCCGATGATTTGCTATTAGGCTGCGTGCGCACCGGTCAGCCTTGCAATATCTTAATTCCTGCACCGTTCGCCGTGCTGCCGTACGAAGACGATGCGAATATTGTAAATCCATCGATGCTTAATATGAAATAAATTGGAATATTGTTATAAATAGCGTGTATAAGCTTCAGTCCGCCGTTGGTCTAGTGCGTTGGCGCCCTAACAGTATAATGATATAATCGTAATTTGAATTTTAAAACGGTCTCGTAATGAAGTTTGACGAGGAGGAACAATAAAGTGCGCGCGCGCCGCCGTGGCTCGCCGGCGCCTTAACGCTCCAGTTGCGTCGCTGGCCACCCCGCGACTCCCGCGACACAAACTTTCTGCGAGCGGACAGACGCTGTCTTTATACGTATGTTGGGGACAGGACAAAGGCGGTCGACGCTAGCGCCATCTATGCTGTCTAGATTACTATATACGCACTTACTAGCCACTAGCTAGCAACTTGAAAGCAATTGTCAATAATGCATAGTTAGAATTACTTTACCCACTAACTTTTTGAGATTATGGACAGATAGGTCTTTGAAATTACAGTTAGATCCTTAACTAATCAGACATGATCAATTATTAGATAGGTGACCATCGTTGTCAATATTTTTTTAATTTCATTCATGATTGAAATTGTGTTTTAAGATATTAAGTAAGTAACGGGTTGGCCATTCATCTCTTTGCAGATCGGTACCGGAGCAGTTGGGGAATAATGTTTCCCGTATATTCCTGTTCTATAGAATATTCTTTTTCTAAGCTGTTAACTTTTAAATTGACCGTTTAATTATTTTATCAGAATTCGTTTAGGTTTTTTGAAATAAATATATAGATTCTAATCACGTGAACATGATTTTAGTAGTGACGCTTTTTTTAAATAAAATAAAATTTATTTACTCTTACAACAGGACGTCACTTAAAGATTATTTTTCTTTCTAATAACGAACGTCACAAGATGTCGCTTTGTAAAAACTTTACAAGATAAACTGGATATTGGAGCCAAAATACCCATTATTAAATGTCACCATTAACATGATGCTTCTGACACGGCATACATTTTTTTAAGGAATCTGGCCAACAGCACGTCATGTGTGATACACATTAACGAGCCTTCTTTATAGTTCACGACCGCAACTGGTCTAAATTGATCGTTTCAATGGGATAATAAATAAATATTACGTACATGAGGCGTGATTAAGTAAGAATACGATGGGCATCTGTTAGGATTATCGTTACAAATTGCTTTAAAATAATAAAATCGGCTTTGTGTATGTCAGGTCACGCGCAGTTTGACGTTCTATAGTGGTACATTGATTTAATATATAAGTTAATTTTGTACTAACTTTTGAAGTATTAATAACTTAAAGAAAAAATAATTACATTTTGGCAATGGTAAAATATTATATTACCCGTCATTGAAATCTTTCTTCTAGAATTTTCTTACTTAAAATTCAGGTCAATGTTCGTGTGCTTAGTGTGTTAGCTTCTTAGTTGTTGACACCATTCAACAACAACAGATAAATTGAAACGTGAAAAATAAAAGTAAAATGTATCAACAAAAATAACAATGTGTTGACGTATTTCATTCCTTCCAGTGTAACAAGTCCCGTTGACCGCGATACTATTTCAATGGAGTGAACTGTTTTCTAATTTTAAATAGTCTGGCGAAAATTTATTACAATAAATCGCGGGAATTTATTCAAATGTGGAACGTTGTGTTATCTGTGTTGTTGTCTGGTTAGTTATGTTGTCAAAAGTTATTTCTGATCTCCGTATCCACAAACAAAACTATGAGGTCTCACAGTGAAATAGAAAGAGAGAAACGATTGTTAAAATCCCTTCAATTTAACTCTAGTATTCTGAATAAAGCCAGAGACAAAGTTGGCAGTAGGAACGATCAATTTAGTATCTTGTATCAACGGGTTTTGGTATCTTGATATAGATGTACCAATAGGTACCACAGATAGTTATCATACGTCAACGTTTCATACAATCCATAAACATTTCTCGTATATCTCCTTCATCTTCTCTTCTTTCTGGGCTGACAGCAATGACGCTTTTGGTGCTGCTGGTGTCCATGAAGGAATTACCCAATTACTATGAGATGTCGTATATCGTCAGTTTGTTAGTCGGGTATATACATAAAGAGAAATATTTCGCTCGCATCGCGTTCCGTAGAATTTAGTTACGTGAAGTTTGCGTTCCGAATATTTAGCAACGGAATAAGATGAGTATATTCCCGAAGTTGAAATCATAACCGATGATGATAAACGCATACATTATCCCGGCGGACGTTAATTTAGAGGAGAGTTGGCGAACTGCATCGCCCCCGGCTCAAGTCGCACTTCACAGTCGTTAGTTAAGTTTGCTAACAGTCAACGCGCGACTCCACTCGGCGCAAGTTTCGGCCCCTTTGCACTTTTTCGGGTTGAACACCAACGCTCGGAACTTCTGAAGGAGCTTTTAAACTGCATTAATTGAATGCCAAATGCATTGTGTAACACTTTCCTCTGACGGTAATGAGTTACCGACTTTAATTGCAGTTTTGATGATGTTTTAATTAACAATCGCATTTCGACACGGTCGGTGTTGTTTCTGTTTTAGTGTTTCGCTGTGTGGGAAATTGGAGATTTTCATTAGATTTGAAATTTTTAACAAATCGATTTCAGATTCTACCCTGTTGCGATATATATCACTAAAAGTAAGCTAAACTTGCAAGAGAGCTTTAATAACTTTGGTAAAAACACATATTGTGTGGATGTAGTTCTTCATTTTGTGTGTCGTCAATATTGCCATCACTGCGAGCCCTTTATTTTCCGTTTCGATAGACACTCGTACTTATTTCTATTCGATTATTTTCTCGGGATCGAATGACGTGACGGACGAATTCCCAACGGGTGCACGGCCGGTCAGTTGTCGACCTTGCATGTATTCCGAGCGATCTCGGCAGCTATTTCGGAGCGCCCGACATCGATCCGCGATTAGGAAACTGGCATCATTGGCACTTGCACCGGTGTTGCAGCTTGCACTGGTGACCGATGGCGCTCGCCAACGCGCTTCGCATTTTAAAAATCGAACTCCGAATCGGGTCACGACCGATTACACGCAACGGGACGCTTTTGGATCATCAAACCGATATGGCACTTGCGTTAGTGGCATGAGACTCGAGTACAGAAGGATTGGGAGATTGGCAAAATGTAACATAATATTTTGTTTATTAATTGCCTAAGGAGACAGTCTAATAAAGATCAAGAAAAACGTGCTGCAAAAACACTTGGTGAACCTTAAATAATTATTTTAATTGATCGCGACATTTATTAATAGTACAAACGATTTGATGCGCACATACCGATAACCGACATACCGATAAACAATGTTGCAAACTACACTCTAAGATTAGAATTTGTAGGACGATTATTTAATTACATGAAAATGTTGTAATTGTAAGGAATTCTTACGGTTTGCTAATACTTCTATCGTCAGTGTTTTCTCTGTTAATTACATAATTATAATAAAGTAGTGGATAGTCCATATATCTTAGTGGTTTCATATTAGTTACGACATATTAGTTATTTCATCAGTTGTACATATTTTTTCACTTGTTTCTTAACTTGTATGTAACATAGCTGTCTGATACACGAACTAGGATCCAACCTAATCTTCAGATATCAGTTCCCTAGCTCCAGTGAAACATAGGATGATAATGAAAATTATGAACATGAAGGATGATTAAAGTATATCTAGATTTAAATTTCGAATCAAAGCACACCAATAATAACTATTAACAAAATCGTAGACGGCGACGTAACAATCTACTTACCTGTTGTTGAAATATTCAATCACGTTGTTTAGCAGACGTCAATAGTTACGTAAATAAATAAGTAGTCGGGTACGACGCCGTTCTACGTTTAGATTTAGACCCGAAGAATGAGCGAGCTGTGACGTAAAACTGTTCACATTACTTACGTTCTACGTAATATACTTGTATACTTGCTGTGTACGGTTTGGATATCCGGTGCTATCGGAAAAATGTAGGTTGTTGAATAAAAGTTCACGAGGAATTGTTCTTTAACCGGTAACCGTAGTTGATTTTTTTTATATTGACTATGTTTTTTTTTATTT